>RJWJ010000585.1:0-205967 GCA_004363605.1 Indri indri
AGCCTCCTCCTGAGAATCCAGAGGCTACTGGCCAGGCTTCACATTGCCTTCGCATGTCACAAGTGCTCTTCCTTGATGGTGTGGAACAGCAGGCTTGGATTCTATAATGACTGACACCTGCCCTGAGGGGCCCACACTCATCTTCTCGAGCAACATCTGCAGCTGAGACAGTAGGAGGTTTGAGCACGGATGGAGCGTCGCGTCTGACGGACGGCCTGTGCCGTGCTGTGCTCACCTCGCTGGGCTGCCAGCCCGCTCCCTTTCTCTCCCACCACCAGGACCAGCAGCGTCGGCACCGAGACAGCACAGCTCTGCCACCAACTTGCTATGACATCTTGATCTTCTTTCCTTCTCAGTTTCCTTGTCTAAAAAAGAAAATTGGATTCATTGTCTCCAAGGTCCCATCTATGCCCCAAATACTCTAATGATACGTACAGACACTGAACAGTCAGGAAAATCCCATCAGTGAAAGTCCACTGCGCTTACTGGGCCCCTCTGTCTGCCAGGCACTACCCCCCAGTGCTGGGGCCATGGCAGGGGACACGGCAGAGTCACACGCTAGAGAAACCGGCATTCTTGAGGGAGGAAGGAGACAGACACATGAGCACATCAGCAAACAAATAAGATCATTTGAGGGGCTAATAAGTGCTGTGAAGTAGGTAAAATATGTACTGTTGCCGGCAGCAATTGGAAAGACTGCTTTCAGCTGGGCAGGTGGCGGAGGCTTCTCTGGAGCAGGGAACTTTCGACTGACAGCCGGACAGTGAGAACGGAGTGCCATGCGCCGTCTGGGAGCACACAGCCCAAGCAGAAAGAGCAGAGAGTGAAAAGCCCTGCAGGGGAAGGAGCCTTGCTTGTTCACAGGCTGGGAAGGAAGCCAGAGTGGCTGGAGGGTGGGGAGCAGGAGAACAAGAGCCAGATCACCCCAGCCTTACTGGCGAGGGAAAGGGTCTGGACTTCATGCTAGGTATAGTGGAAACCAACTGAAGAAGTTTACCATGAGAGTGATATGATCTGATTGATGCTTTCAGAAAGCTCACTCTGGGTGTCGTATGTAGTGCAGATTGGAGGGGCCAAGAGGGGACCAGTCATCAGGCCACCGTGAAGGTGCCAGAGAGGGTTGAGAGCAGCCTGGACTCACCAGCATGGTGGACGTGAGCTGCAAGGGAGAGAGGAGAGTCAGGGCTTTTGATCTGCGGAGCTGAGAGTTTGGTGGTGCCGTTTACCGAGATGAGAAAGGCGGGCAGGAGTGGATGTCGGAGGGAAGGAGCCAGAGGAATGGAGAGGTCCGGGGGCCCATTCAAACTTTCAGAAGACATCAAGAGGAGATGCGGAGGAGACAGCTGGCATGAGTCTGAAGCTCAGAGAGAAAGTCTGGGCTAGTAAAAGAAACAGGAGTCACCATGTCTGGCTGGTGATCAAAGCCACAGGACTGGGTATGGAGTCCTCTGAAGGGTGTCGATAGATTTATTCTGAATGCTGCCAACAGCCCCCTGGGCATCCCAACAGCTAGAGGTGGAGGGAAGCTGAGACGTGGTGAGCGTGGCCTCGGGCAGGTCTGAGGAGCAAGTTCTGAGGCGAGCCCAGAGTGCAGAAGGATGGAATGTCGACCACTGGCCACTGAGTGTCCGGATGGCTGTGGACAAGCGCCATTCAGGCAGGAGCCTGGGGGCGGCAGAGGAGGGCAGGGGAGGGGAGGAGCCGGGGCGGTGAGCGGAGACAGCTCCTCCAGGGAGTTTAGCTGGGGCTGGAGTACAGGGAAGCAGGCACCCAGAGGGAAGCAAACCCAGGCTGTGTTTGCTTCAAATGGATCCTAATTAGGATGTGTTTGTTTCCTGAAACCCGTGGACAGAGAGAAACTGACACTGTGGTGGAAGAGGGGCAAGAACTGCAGGAGAAACCTCCTTCAGAAAGTGAGAGGAAAGGGTGTCCAGGACACAAGGGGCGGGGGTGGCCTTTGCCCTGGGAGACCTGGGAACGCATCCACAGAAATTGATCATCATCCCTCCCCTTGAGAAGCCTACAAGCAAGCAACACTGTTAAAGTTACGTTCAAGCTCTTGTACACATAAGAGAGATGGTATCACCCACTCTCAGAAGAGAAGAGGCACAAGTCCACAGTCCATGTCAGAACGGTGTCCTCCTGCTGACGCTGTCCCCGCACAGCGCCGAGGGCTGCACTGAGGGTGGGCCACTTTCATTAAAATACATATGGCAGATTAACACGTATACTGTTTTTCATTTGTTATTTCATCCGATGCTCTCAACACTCTCATAAGGCATACAAAGCCAGGATTACAAGCTCCCTGTGGACAGGTGAGGAAACTGAGGCACACAGGTTGAACACTTGCCCAAGGTGACATAGCTGATAAATGGCAGAGCCAGGACAACCCAGGTTTTCTGCTCTCTCCCCACTGGGCCACACTGGCTACCAGCTGTGTCCATTCTGCCGTCAGGAGTTTGCCTCTCAGCCTCAGGAAATGGGACAGCATCAACATGTAGTGACCACAGCCTCTGCCTGCCCTGCCGCTGGGACCTTTGTTCTCCAAACAAACAACAGCCTGGAAGTAATCCATCAACACAAAAAGCTCGAAGGTTCCATTTTTATTCCTAAAGGAAGAAAAATAATCTTGGTCGACAAGGGGTCCCTCTCCAGCCAGCTCCCCTAGGGCCGGCAGGCATGACCTCTCTGGACACATGACAGATGGCTCTGGTCCCACCACATAGTGCGTTATACACGGCCCACTTATCAGGCCACCCTGTCAGGCAAACACACAGGCTGGGGCCCAGGCACCTTCCCAGCCAAAGCAAACACGTCCCTGTCCCTGCCCATGGCTCTCGCCCCTCTTAATTCAGCGCTGCTCTGTCTTGGCTCCCGCAGGAGCATTCATTACGGGGAATTTGTGACCATCAGCTTGGGAGCAGGGGCCCAGGGAGGGAGATCTAACATAAGCCTCGCCAGCTCTTACACTTCACCAAGGGCCGGGATGAATCTACGTGATTTAGGATTCGTGGAAAAGCCGTGGAACATTTAAATCCCTGCCAGGGGCACATGTGGACAGGTATGTATCCCCTAAAGGGGGTGTTAGTCATCCACGGAGTCACATCTGCCTTTTCCAACTGCCAAGGACAGTTTTTACCTCTGAGAAAATGAGTTTAACCCCTTTCTAGAGGGCTTTTGTGTTTTAATCTCCCTTAATCCCTAAATTTGGAAGTATCTCCATCTGGAAAGGAACCTTGGTGTGACCCCCATAACAACAAATCTGTCTTCTCCAGGAGGTGCCAGGAAGAGAGTGCCTCTCCCAGCCCCTCCAGCCTCACTTGGAGAAACCCTCCTGGGAGGGGAAAGAGACCTAAATTCAAGCGCCAATTTTGCCCTGTGTGACACTGGGCGAGTCACCCCCCTGAGCCTCCTTCTCAGTGTCTGTCATGTACAGATTCCACCCTTGCCCAGGCTATGAGCCTTCCTGAGATAATATCCATAAATGTCCCTCATAAACTGCCAAGCACCAGGGAGTTGTCAGTAGTGAGAACTGGGCCAGTACCACGAGGTGTGACTTTTTTCTTTTCTAATGGCATGCCTGTAGTAGTACTTTCTGTTCTGGGAGCCCACAGTAATCAAAATCCCAGTATAGACAGAGCTTCGTCACTGAACTGGGGCTCATAAAGTGAATGAACTAGAGATAGTGCCTTATTTTGTGTTGAATTCTGTGCATGTAAGCCGCTGTGTCTGGGAGTACAGTGTGCTCTCACCCGAGCTGTCACTGTGCGCAAGGGTCTGTGGAGGTCGGGGCCGTCCTGGGTGGGGCTCAGATCCCGGCTCTTCACCACCAGCGCATTGACTGATCCTGGCCCGGTGGCTTGGCAGCAGTGCAGAGGGAACGTCAGACCCCAGATCACCAGCAGCCACATGCCCAGTGGTCCCCGGTTCCTGCCCCGCCAATCTTGGGCTAGAGAAGAAAGTGGAGGATTTTAGCCCTGGCCATGCATCAGGATCACCTGGGCTCACTGTAGATGTCCCGACGTCATGGGTCTGGGTGTGGCCCAGGCATCCGGATTTCTAAAGGCTGCCCGGGGGTTCCAAGGTACAGTAGAGCTGGGAACCGTGGGCCCAGAGTGACTGGATGGAACGGTGCCTTTGTAAGCTCTGATTCGCCTTGTCTTTTTCCTTCCTGTTCCAGGATTTAATTGGGACAGGTCAGAGTGTCTTAAAAATAAGGACCATCTCTGTTTAATTAAACAGTGAGGCCAGCCTGAGGTCTTGCACACAGAATTAGACCTGAAGGACCAAGGGCTCTTAGCCTTGAATTATAATATTTTTCAACCTCTTCCTCCCCACCACCCTCCACATCCAGTGTGCCACCAAGAATTGGGGATTCTTCCTCAGCAGTATCAAGCAGACAGAGCCTGCACTCTTCACCCACTGCCGGGATGTGTGGCCACACCTGGGTGGCTGCAGGTGCCTGCCCACCCAGCCCTGACCAGCCTCGCAGCCTCGCCCCTCAGTCTCTCTGCCCACTGCAATTCTTCTTAAACGTTGTGTTCATTACTTCACCCAAGAATCTCAGAATTTCCCTTTTGCTCTTATTGATATTATGTTAGCCAAACTTTAAGCAAAATAACTGCTTACCACTCATACCAGTTTTTCTCACACTTTGGTGTGCCAGTGAATCTAAGGCCTTGTTAAAATGCAGATTCTGATCCAGTAAGTCCAGGATGGAGCCCAAGACTCTATGTTTCTTAAGAAGATCCCAGGAAATGGCCACGCTGCTGGCCCATGGACCATGCTTTGGGAAGTGAGGAGCTATGCTGGCTACCTTGCTTCTTCTACATACCCTATCCATTCTAGCAATTTGGAAATGAGGAGTGTGAGGCCCAAAGAACTGAAATGACTTGGCGAAAGTCATACCATGGATTGGGGACTATCCTTGCTAGAACTCAGGGGCTCTGGTTCTTGGAGAAAGAGAACCTTTCTCCATGCCCAGCCACGGTGAGTGGTGACAGGATGGGGGCCAAGCGGTCATGAGGAGCCATCCTGAAATACAGCTGATACAGGGAGCAAAAAGCAAGGGGAGAATCTCTCCAAGGATTAAGTCGCAGCATCAGTGAAAACCTCAGGGTTGGAAAATGAATGTTGGTCCTGCCTCAGAGAGATGGAGCTTTAGCAAAAGGCAGAGGAAACATCTTCCTTCAGAGCTTGGGAAGTAGATGCAGCCCCTGGGAGGCAGGACACAGAGACGCACTGCCCAAGACCCAGGGAGAGTGGCCTGCAGCTCCTCGCCTCCTTCAGTCCTGGGAGAAGTCAGTCCACATGCTCAGTCCACACGTTCAGCCTAACCAAGAGCATCCTGTCTCCTTTCAGTTTTGGGAAGCGACTGAATTTCCAGTAAGGGTCCAGCCGTGCATTGTGTCAGCAAGAATGAAGTACAGACGAAGGCACCATCCCTCACTTGCTCTGGCTTCCAAAGTGATCTGTGGGCTGCTGGGAGCATCTGGTGACTTTCACTCCAATGGAGGGGGCTGTGTGTCCCTAAGGATGGTGCCTGGAGGCCGCCAGAGAGGCTAGGGCCAGGGCTGATGGTGACATCTTTCCTGTGGTTGCTGGAGCTGCTGAGAGGGCTGGGCAATGCCAGTGTACTAGGTGCAGGATGAGGGCTTCGGCTCACTACTATGGTGATGTTCACATAGATAATTATAAAGTTTGGAGATTAGGAAATAGTACCATTGTGATTCAGTGTCAGGGGAAGCTCACATTGGTGGAATGTGGGGGGAATAATAATAGGTTATTTTCCGCTATTTATTGCCTATTCTCTTGGCCCACCCCCTGGTTTAGAAGCCCAAGAATGGCAGTGGCAGGCCAGCCAGGATGTCTGAGCCACAGGCAAAGCAGTAGAATACAGGACATCTTGAAGGCTACTCTCAATCTCCCAGGCCAATTCCTCCCCCATCACCTTCATGGCCTGCAAGAGCTGGAGGCAGTACCTGAGTAGCCGTGTCTCCGCGGAGCCATCCACCCTGCAGAGTCTAAGGATATCGCAGCATCCAGAGAACAGTGGACAGTGGACAGCTCCCAGGAGCTCTGCAGAAAGCTTGAGAGAGGGCAGCATGGGCACCTCGGGGCTCACAATCTTTACCTAGCCACATGGGGCCTCGCAGGATTTGGGCAAACACTCCCCACCCCCACAGAAAAAACACAGCTGCCCAGGGGTCTTGCTCAGTGGGCCCTGTCAACACTCCTGGCATGGGCTCAGTGACACAGATCCAGGGGAAGGGGGCCTGCACTCGAGGAAGCCCTAGGAGAACTGCCCCTGGGTCAGGGGGTTCCAACCCCGCAGCAGCTGGGTAGGAGCAGTGGAGGGAGGGAGGGGATGGCACCTGGGAACGATGCTCACTGAATAAAAGTGCCTGTCCACTGCTCCTGCCATCTCTGTCCTATAGATACGGACCTCATGACCCTGGGGTGGGGGGGAATGGAGAGATGATGTAGTATATAATTGGCTTGGGTTTTGTTTTTTTTTTTTTTTCCTTTTTTAGTTCTGGGTAAAGGGATCATGCAGAAGATAAAATCATTACATTTCAAAGCTAGGCAGACCCAAAGAGCTCCTCTAATCCACAGCCCTAGTTTTTATAATTAGAAGACTGAAGCAAAGGGGAGATTGGCTTGCTGTTGCACATTAGTTAGTGGCAGATGTCCCCTACTCGGGGGGCTTTCCCTGACCACCCCATCGAGATTAACCCCCTAGCTACTCTCTATCTTGTTACCATTCTGTTTTCTTCATCACTACCTGACATATTATATTTCTTTACTTGCTTATTTTTTTAATTACCTGCAACCCCCCATAATATTAATACTAAAAGCTTATGACAACAGGGACTTGCTTGTCTTGTTCATTGCTGTGTCCCAAGCACAGAGTCTGTGTTCAATAAATAGCCCTTCCATTTGTTAGAGGCAGGGCCCGAACCCACATGTGCTTCTCCTGCCGCTGCCGCTCCCCTCATTTCCCTCTGGCTCCATGATTGAATCCCACTGCGGCAAGCCTCTGTGGCCCTCACAGCTCTAGGGAACAGAGTAATCCCTCAGTGAAGTCTGTAGAACCAGGGGAAGACCAAATTCTGATTCTAAAAGCCTCCCCAAGAGTCCACAGGACATATGTATAAATGCGTGCACACATATACACATGAACACACTCTCCGGAGTCGTGAAGATGGCTTGAGTGTGCCAGAGTCCCTTCTGATGAAACAGCAGCTGTGTTCCTGGCACACCTTAGTGTCATCAGCCCTCTAGAGCTGGTCAGAGTCTATTGACTTTAGATCTCTCCCTGAGACAGTATCTCCTGAATCCAAAGGCCTTATTGACAGATGTGTGCTATGGCCCCATGCAGGGTGTAAACCAGCCTCCCAGAGCCATGTCTAAGGCAGGAAAGGGAATGACAAAAACAGAAACACAGCCTGGGAATCTGGGGCCACCAGGGTCCTGCTAAGCAAGTCATATGCAAAGTGTGTGCAGCAACTGGTCAGGGAGCCTCCTGCTCCAAATGTCCCCTCCCAGTGGAAGCTAGGCCTTTGGTACAAACACATGCTTGACTACAGTGCACCTTCTCCAAAGTTGATTGGCCTTGGCCAGTGGAAGAAATGGATGGAATGCTTTAAAAAGATCCTCCAGCGATGTACCTGGGCTCAGTGGAGCCATGGATGACAAGAAGTACCTGAGTTCACTCCAGGCCAAAATGTGTTTTCTAAAACATTTTCTGGAAAGCAGCCTGGCCAGTGACTCCAACCAGTCCCTGATAGAATTCAACTGGCTCAACCATTGCCTTGACAGTAAGTGAGGTGGAGGGACGTTGAAGGGAAAAAGTTGGAATGTGGCTTGCTCTGATCTTGCAAAAAGGGATTTTTAGAAAACAGAGAAACTGTGGTATACTGAATAACTAGTTCATTCTTCACCACCTCTAATAGAATTATACATCCAAAGCTTTGTCATGGCCTTGCAGAGACAGAGTGTACTTCTCTAAGCCTTAAATTTGCTATCTGCTTTGACTAATGGATGCTGGCAAATGTGATACAAGCAAAGGCTTGAAATGTGATTGTGTGGTTGGGCTCGCCTCGTGCACTCCAGTGATGCATCTCGAGATGATCACACCCTGGGTAGCTGCTGCCCCCCTCAGCCTATGTCCTGGAACACAGAAAGCAAACCTGGCCCGGTCTACAACCTGGAGCAGAGCTTCCTAGTCGAGACCAGCCCAGATCAGCTGAGCCACGGCTGACCCAAAACCTATTATCATGAGAATAATTGCTTCTTGTCCTAACCCACTGAGGTTCAGGGTGGTTTATACACAGCATTAACTGTAACAATAACTGACTAAAACAGAAGTTGAAACCCAGAGAGGTACATGACTAGATCCAGAATTTCTCAGCCCAGAGTTCGTTCTATCTCTCCGTGCTGCCCATTGAAAGGCACTGGAGTAGACTAAATGGAAAAGTGGGACGGCCACGTACAGCCATGACGGGGCAAGAAGGACCTGACTTGCCCCCTGTTTTAGATGACTAAAAGCTAGGCAAAATACTGTATAAAAACAGTGGTTTCCAACGTTGCACAGTACAGGGCATTGGTTCTGGAGAGAAGGGAAACAAATGAGGTGAGCTCTGTAATTGCTCCAACTACCTGCTGCCCACAGAGAGTTCCCGGCTGCAGCTCAACAAGGGGACTAGGTGGAGCCTCGTGGCTTCCCTGAGTTGAGGAGATGGAGCTGGGAGTCCCGGGAGGCCAGAGTGGCTTCAATTGGTAAGGCAAATTTAAGTTAGCTTCAGCTAACTGCCAATCAACATGTGCCTGGGAGGAAGTTACCCAAAGCAGGGGAAAGAACCACCAGAAAGGGGCCGCTGGAATAATTTCCAGAGATAACACAGGGCTGGGAACAGTTCATGTTCCCAACAGCCAGACTGAAAAAGCCTCCTCCCAAAAGGGTCGCTGAATAGAGACACAGACGGTATTGCCTCGGAAGTGGGGCCAAATCGGCCCCAGATGAACAATTGCTCTGGTCCCTGCCAACAGAACTGAAAAGGTAAGCCTCAGAAAAGTCAAACTGTTTCCACCAAGTTTCAAGTAACTTCACTGAGTCCCAAAACAAAGCTCAAAAACTATTTAAAGGACTACCAGGAACAAAAAAAAAACAAAAAAAGAAAACGAAACTAGCAGTCAGCAATGTCGAATTCACAATGCCTGGCGTCTTACGAAAAATTTACCAGGTATGCAAAGAACCAGGAAAATGTGGCCCACAGTGAGGAGAAAAACCAATCAATAGAAATAGAAACAGAACCCAGGAATGACACGGATGCTGCATAGAATAAGTAGACAAGAACATTTTTGAAATACAATAAATGTGTGTTTAAAATATAGGCGGAAAAATGCCCCTTGGGATTACTTAAATGTAAACACGGCTCATTGACCTGGCCATTCTTTTAACAAGCATGTGCCATCCACCATGCTAAGCCCTGAAGAACTGGAGGTGTCTAAGACAGAGAAAGTGTCGGCCCTCTGGGAACTCACCTTCTAATTAGGGAGACAGACAATAAAGGAAGCAAGAGGATCAGAGTCAGGAAGCAGCTGGGGGTGGGGGTGGGAAGATGGGCCTGAGCTCACCGTCGAGGTGGGTAAGATGTGAGAGGTGGGCAGGGGCAGAGAGGGAGGCAGAGGAGGAAGGCTTCAGACGACAATGGCGGGTCAGGTGCTTGGTGACAGGGGAGGCATGAGACGTGCAGTGCGGCTAAAAGGAGCTCTGTGGGATTTGCGCCTTGTGAGCATGTGGGGAGACAGTGTTCCTCCCATGACAAACGTCCAGGGACTGCCAGGGCTTCAAGGCAAAGTCGGTGTAGGAAGGTTGGAGTGGATGCTGGCAGCTGAAAATCCATGTGTAAAATGTGGGAGGGGAAAGGAGTGTTTCCTTTAACACAGGAGAAGCGTCCTCTGGATGTGGCCCTGGACGCTTCTCTGAAGGAATGGGAGGAGGCAGCAGCCCTCTCGAGAGTTAACTGCTTTGTTTCGGGTTTTCACGGCCGAGTGCCAGCCAGAGGGCTGAGCCAGCTTCACCCACACTAAGGGAGCTCAGACTCTGTGCAGCGCGCCGGTCCCGTACTCCTCCCTCTCAACTCACTCGACTCCTCCTCGCTAAAAGCAGCCTTTCCCCAGGCCAGGACTGAGCCCCTCTGGCCCCAGGTGTGTGACACTGCTGTTATCTTTTCTCTGAAAATGCTTCTGGGTTTGTCTTTCCCATCACTGCCCTTAGACCGAGGCAAGCAGTTCCCCTGCCCTCGGCCCCATGGCTCAGGCGACCCCGCACATTGAAGTGCGTTGCCAGGAAATTTCTAAGTCTCCTTCTGGTGCTGGGACCAGCCATGACCAACAATGCCATCCCTCCGGGCACCCCGAACTTAAACCAGGCCCCATGTGGGTCTCAGTTCCATTTTCTTCTTTCAGGGAGCTCTCAGGTCATTCATGGGGTCGCCCAGATGTCCCCGGTGCTCCAGGACTCCTGCCTGTGGCTGTGCAGCTGTTCTGGAGCCTCTCGGTCAGTGCCTGGTGCCGGAGAGCAGCCTGGGGAGCAGATCCCTGCTGCTGGCCAGTGTGGCATTCCTTTTATGGCACTGTGTGAGACTGGGCCATCTGACCGGTGCTAACATGCTGATGTAAATGACTTTTACAGTCCACTGTAGGACAAAGAATCTTCACGTGAACTAATTAGACAATAAATAAATCCATAAATACCTCTTTTCTATCATTATTGTAAATCTACACAAATAAATCACTATGCCTCACATGGGCTCATGAATTTGGAACTATGTTTTTTGCATCAAATTTGTATACACAGAGGGCCACAAAAAATATTTGCCAGGACACTCACACACCCAAGAGTGGCTCTGGCTCCATCTCTGCCCTTGAGTCTCTCAGTTCATTGTCTGTCCCAGGCCCTGGACAGGCTCTGCTCCTCCCTGTCCTGGCCCACACCCCTCATCCAGAGCCCATTCGGTGGCATCCCGGGCTTCTCACTGCATTAGCGCCAACGCCTCTAGCAACTCCGGGTTTTCCCATAGTCCGGAGAGGTGAGGGGATTCATTCACATGGGGTGTCCAGTGGATCCTCTGAGAACCACCTCACCTTTTTCAACGTTAGTGGCCATTAGGAGAGTGGGGTCTGTTCCTCCCTCTCTTGTCATGCTTCCAAGGACATTTTCCTGATGTGCCAGGGCAAGCCTACTACCCCTCCATTAAGGTTCACAGATGAGCAACTTCTCTGCAGGAATTATAAACCACAGTGACCCAGAAAAGGAGCGGAGAACCAGGAGTCTGTGACAGACACTGTCAGTGCCCTATCCATGTCCCCCAGCCTTCCTGGAGGTCACATGCAGCTCCAGTGGGCAGTCCCCATCTATGCCAATAGCTTCCTGTCCTGAGCACTTGCAGGAGCACTCTCAGCTCTTGTGCAGGGCAAACTGGCAGTGCAGGAGTTAACTACCCCTGGAAAAATCTCCAAGTAATAAGGGACGGGAGTTGGTGGATAAACACCTGGGCTTCCTGCCATCTGTGGGACACCTCGAAAGTGTGTTCTCTGCAGTGTCCCAGAGGGCCCGTGGGATGGAGCCACAGTTGCCCACAGCAGTCACCTGCTCAGTAACCCCCAAATTGGCTGCCTTCCCTTCCCGGTCCCTCTCCCCTGCTCCCTGCGTGTGCTTCCTGGGATCCCTTCCCAGACAAACTGCTCACAACAGTGCTGCCCCTAGAGATCTGCTCTGCCGGACGTGCAGCTAAGACTGGGGCATCCATTTCAGAGTCACAGCGGGGGCCCACCACCCCCTCTTCTGCCGGAGCCCTGCTGTTAGGTTTCACATGAGAAAGGAATCCTGCTCCCTAACAACAACAACAAAACAGTTTCTGAACAAGATCACTAACAGGCGTGTTTGTTGTTGGTCTGTTTCGAGGCTTTCCCTTTAATCACCTCCAGCTCTCCCTGCCTGCCCTGCCTGCCAGTCACAGACGGTCTGGACCCCCTCTGAGCTCATGCCCTCTGTTCACAAGCACAGATAAAGACCCCTACGGACCTGCGCCACCCCCGCCTCCACACGAGACACTGTCCTTCGCCCTTCACTGCGGTGAGACCTCCAGGAGCCCAAGGACCCACAACCAGAACTTGCCACTCCAGCCACTTGGTGCCACGTCTTGGAGGGCTCAGTTGCGGGGGCAGGATGCAAAACCAGTGCTCTTTCTCCCCACTTGCCTTTCTGCCGCAGGGCATGTACCTGGGACAGGTGGGCCTTATCTTCTCCCCTTGGTTCTGGTTTGGAAAGTGTCCTTTTTCACCTGTGCGGATACCTGTCTATCGAGTGACACTGTAAGCGAATACCTATGTTGGATGGCGGCGGGGCGGCCTGTCCTGCCCTTATCTCGGGGCTCCTTCAGATGGAAAGAGGCCCGTGCCAGCTGCTCTGTTTGCTCTGCGTTCTCTGCCCGTTGTACATGGAATTGATCTGGGGAGTTTGTTTTTCCTCTTTTTCTCCAATCTCCTTATTAGTTCAGCCTCGGAAAGTCCCTTATCACCTCCGGATGTCAGGCCACGCTCTGCCATCAGGCCTGGTCATGTCAGACTTTTCCATTAATTGATTTTGTCCTCCCCCCTTGGGAAGCACAAACTGGCTCTGCCCATTAGCAGCAATAATTCCCTGAAAGGGACTGTAAATCATGCCCTGTGCCCATCCATTGCTCATGGCAGGGTGGTGCCCATGTGGGGAGATGTCGGGCAGGGAGGTCCCTGCAGCCCTGTGGTTCTTTCCTAAGCCCGACCAAGTGCCGATCTCACAAGACCCAGCAGACTGGGAAGAGCAGCTAACACAGGTCCCAGCACAGAGCGGGCCCTCCGTGAGCACGGGAGAATGAGTACGGGACGGAAGCAAGGGAGGCAGAAAGAGGGCTTCCTCTCTGGCGCAGAGAGCTTTGAGGACCTCCTGAGCTGAGGTCTCCCTGAAAGTCTACCAGTCTACCACTGTGTTACCGCTTCATTGGCTCTTGTGGCCGTAGTGATTTCAGCAGTCCCCCCTTCAACCGGATGTGCTCCTGAAAAAGACTCTGTCCTAAACCCCAGTCAGGCTAAGCTGCTGGGCTTTGGGCAACCCCGAGTGCAAGAGGAAGATGTGAAGGGTGTGCGTGGAAGAAAGGCGAGGCAGGAGCACCAGGAGGGGAGGGAGAGCAGCCTGGAGAGGCGGGAGGCCACTGCTCTGGCCAGCTTCGCCCGCGCGTGGAGGGTTCTCAGCAGACAGTCCATAATGAATGCAGCGTGTGCCCTGGCGAACCTGGTGCCCTTCCTGCCCAGGGCCTGATACAGCCTTCCCTCTAGCCCAGCCTGTCCCCCACATCCCTCCTGCTCACCGCGTTCACCCCTGTCTCCCATGCAGATAGTCCGTTCTCTTTCCGTCATTTCCTCCCACCTTGGAACAACCACCAAGCACTGAGGAGGTTGCTCAGTCCTGCCTGAGGCCCTCCGGACATCGCTGACGAGCCTCTAAATGACACAGGAGAGACCTCTTCACACGCTGAGCTTCTCTAAGGCAACCCAGCGGGGTCTGATTGCCACACGGCCTTTCAGGTGTAACTCCAACCCTGTTTAAAGCTGGGCGTTGGCAAGTGTGTAGTAGGGATGACCGCCAGCGCTCTGTTACCGCATCTCTCCAAAAGCACAAGGAAAACCAAGTAAGGGTGAATTTTGTGACTCCAAATGTTTTCTTCTCCCTCCAAGACAAGCCCACCTCCCAACGAAGTGCTGTCCGGGATGCTCTGGGACCGTGTGAGGTGCAGAATCACTTCTGAGATGCCCAGAGAGCCTCAGAGGAATTCAGCAGCCACGATATTCCAGAGAAGATGGTTTCCCATTGCACCACACCCAGGGGGGCCACGCCTAAACCACAGGGTGGATGGAAGTCCTTCCTCAGCACCCGCCACAGCGTCGGGCGTTCCCAACGCACAGCCTGTGCAGCTCCGCCTCACCTCGGCTCGCTGCGAGGTGCTGGTGTTCTCGCTTGGTTTGGTCTTCGCATTGGCCTTAGAGCAGATGAAGAACACTATATTATTGCCACTCTCTTGGTCCTTCATACACCTGAAGATAGTAAAATTCTGCCCCTTGCTTTGCATTGTCTATAAGCGCTCTCGCTCTCTCCTTATTAGAGAAACAATCGGTGCTTGTCCTGGACAGACCAGCCACAGTATCTGCCACATCACAGCCCTCCAAGTGACGCCTGCACGTGCCATACCCACCCCTTGCCTGGGGCAGGTCAGCGAAGGGTGGCACTTGACCCAAGGCCAGCCCACCATGGAAAGGTGCTCGTGGACGCTCAGCCCCTCCATAGAAGATTTAAGCCAAGAATTCCCCAGAGAAAGAAGCGGAGGGCAACAGGAGCTGCAGCCTGGAGCAGAGCCCTGGGCAGAGCAGAGACCGGGGCGGCCGGGCAGAGGGGCCCCGCTGCGGAGGGTGGTCAGGCCACGCTGCCGGTGGCTGCTCCTGGCTTCCTACAACAAATCGTCTCGGTTACTTAGGATAACTGGAGTGTGTTCCTATTCCCTCCAACTCGAATAAGCCTTGAACAATTCTTTTAAAAAGAACCATTGGGTAGTAACAATATGCCTAACAGTGGCTGAAACGAATAGGGCTTATGTTTCTAACATGGAAAGAAATCTAGAGCTAGGTGTGTGCAGGAACTGGCTGAACGTCTGAGCAATTCCCTTGGCCTTTCTGTCATGGGCACAAGATGGCTCTGCAGGTCCAGGCAGCTGTGCCTTCCGGGGAAGACAGAGGGAGAAAAGTGGGGCCAGCTGCAGCCAAACCTTTGGTCAGAACGACTTTGCCCCAAAGCTCCACAGCCACCTTTGCCCAATTATGGTCAGAATCAGGTCACGTGGCCACCCCCGGCTGCAAGGGGGCTTGGGAAAGTGGGTGCAGAGGTCATGTCAACCCTCACGTCTCTTCCCCAGGCTTTAATGTGGTTTTCCTCGGCAGCCTAGCCTATGTTGGGACTCCTCTCCACTTTGCCTGCACATGTGCAGAGCCAGAAGTGCCCAGATGTCTGCCTGGTATGGGGCCCCCGCCTTCACCTGGGACTACCTGGGGTGCCCTTCACCCAGCAGAGCTCCCCAGGACCCAGGCCGAGCTGGGGCTGCAGGGCTTTGCCTGGCTTTCCCCTCGGCCGGCCCTGCTGGCCCACGCCCCTGCAGCCTCACTTCCTCTGCTGCTGTACACATCGCCCTCCTGGGGGCTGCTCCTGGGGACTCGGCCTAGGATGGGGGCGGCAGGGGGAAGGATTACTATGATGGGCTCGACCAGTCATGCTGCAGCGCCTGGGGTCGACGTCGGGTTCTGCTGGCTGGGGAGTCACAGTAGAGAAATCGGAACCCTCACACTGCGCTGGTGGGAATATAAAATAGCACAGCCACCTGGAAAACCAGTCTGACAGTTCCTCAAAAAGCTCAACACAAACTATAAAGTGACCACACAGCCCAGCAATTCTAGTCATGGGTGTGTACCTGTGAGAAATGGGAACATGTCCACACAAAACCTCAAATGCAAATGTTCCTAGCATGATGGAAAAATAGAAACGACCCGATGTCCACCAGCAGGACGTCAAATGCGTAGACGGATGAGGCACATCCACATGAGGAAATGTCGCTGGGCCACAGAGAGGAATGAAGTAGTGACACACGCTACAACATGGATGATTCTGGAAAATATTACACTGAGTGAAAGAAGCCAGACACAAAAGGCCACACATCATCTAATGCCATTCACGTGAAAAGCCCAGAATGGGAAACCCATGGAGACAGAAAGCAGATCGGTGGTTGCCAGGGGCTGAGGGTGGTGGGCTGGGGGTGGGGGGGTTGACAGCTGAAGGGTACAGGTTTCTCTTTGAAGCAATAAACATGGTCTAAAATTGACTGGTGACGGTTGCACAACTCTGTAAATACACTAAAAACCACTGACTTGTACACACTTTAAATGTGTGGATGGTGTGGTATGTGAACTGCATCTCAACAAGGTTGTTACACACACACACACACACACACACACACACACACACACACACAGAAGCAAAGAAGAGGAAGAAGGAAAACACTCCCAATTCCACCCACCCAGAGAGAGTTCATACCCCAGGACCAGGATAGACTTTAAGTTCCTTTTTTATTCGCACATACATTTCACTAATCAATATATTACTGTCTGACAGTAGCCTGCTAAAGGATTTAAAGCAAGATAAATTATCAGCAAGAGTTATAAAGCAATGCGTCCAGTTTACCAGCAGCGTCAACCCCGGGCCTGTTGCTGAGAGAGACTATCATTTGTCTGTTTACTTTGCCCTGATTTGTCACCCAGATTACTCATCCTGGGGTTCCCCCAACAGGCAGGCAATTCTGCTAGCCCCATTTTGTAGCCAAGGCAGCTGAGTAGAAGCTTCATTCACACCTATTCTGATTTCTTCCCAGCTCCTAAGCTTGGGGGCCTTATAGCTTCACGGGTGACGGAGTTAGGAGCTGCTGAGAGAGCCCATTCAGGCCTGGGCAGAGGGTGCACAGATCAGATTTAGCCCAGAAACATCCATCCTACTTGAAGGCAGAGGGTGAGACAAGACGAGCTCAGGAGAACCCAGTAGGTCTCTTTGAGGGGTCCATGACACTGATTTGCTGCTATCCATGGGGAAAAAAAGGCCGGGCGGTGGGTGGCAGGCCTGTTTGCACTCAGGGCACTTAGTGCAGCCAGGCTGAGCTGCACTGTTTAAACAGTCTCCCCAGCTCAGACACCTGTGCCGAGGAGGAGGGCAGGGCAGGCAGCAGCCTGGGCGCAGGTCCCTGGGCGCGTGCTCCTTGCCTGCTTCCCGCCTTGCCCCCACAGCTCGCCCCCAAGGCCCTGGCAGCATCCTGGCCACGCCATGCCCAGGGCTGGGCTCTGCGGCTGCTGGGGTGGCTGGGCGCTGCCCCCCGCTGCTGGCCTGCGTCTGCTACCTGCTCCTCGGCGCCACCGTCTTCCAGCTGCTGGAGAAGCAGGCAGAGGCCCAGTCCAGGTACAAGTTTCAGTTTGAGAAACTGTGCTTCCTGGAGAACTACGCCCGCCTGGACCAGCAGGCCCTGGAGCAGTTTGTGCAGGTGACGAAAGGGAACAACGTGGGTGTGGGATGGAGAGTGTTGGGAAAGTGGGAGGATTGGGGGTTCTCATGGCAGGTCCAGAGCCACCACCCAGGGACTGATGCCCTGTTTGGGAGCAGAGTATGGTGGGAAGAGAGCCAGGTAGGACCTCGTCCTGGATTCTGGTTCCAGGTGTATGACTGGATCACTGTGTGACCTTGAACAGGTCACTTAACCTCTCCGGACCCAGTGTCCTCACCTATAAGGCAAAGAGGATAATCATGTCTGTGCTGCAGACATTTGAAAGCAGATTAAAGGCATTCTCTAAGCTGTCACTTGCATAAATGTGAACTGTGTGTCAGAGTTATCAACACCGTCCAAATGTCCTTCCCCCACACTCCAGGGCTGCAACTCCCTCTGCCTTCTCCCCAGCTCATGTCCCTGGGCTGGGGGCTGCAGGTGGGAGACACAGGTTAACATCAGGAGCGGCCACTAAGCTGGCCTTCCCCAGCCTCATTCCACCTAGAGCTGGGCTTGGTGGGCAGCGGCCAGGGTGACTGAGCCCTGCCAGTGCGGCGCCCACGGAGGAGTCTCTCTTGGTGGCAGAGCGGGTCACCCCCTGCCTGGAGCCCTTCTGTTTCCCTCTCTCCCAGAAACAAGGCAACACCAGGTGTCACGGGGGAAGGTGAATGCATTTGAGACACAGTTGAGCAAGTGGCACCTACTGCAAAGGAACAGACCAAGTGCAGAATCATGATGATTGGTACTCACTGAGCATCTGCAATGTGCCTAAACCAGTGGGGACAGGACCGTCATGACCCGTTGCCTGACGTGACATTGCACAGGTGTTTTCTCACAATTACCTGTTACTATCACTAGCTCCAGTTTGTAGATGGGACCTGGGCAGAGAGGGGGAGTCTGTTGGCCAAGGCTGCATGGTTACTGGTGGAGACAGAGCTGGCTGTGGAGCTCTGGTTCTTCACCACGCAGATTGATGTAAGCGCCAGGGCCAGGATATAGCCTAGAGCAGCGGTTCACAAAGTGTAACCAGCACCCCAGTAGCATCACCTGGGGGCTTGGTAGAAATGCAAATGTGTGGGCCCCACCCCACACCCACTGACGCGGGGCTCCAGGGCTGGGCGGCAGGCTGTGTGTTAATAGGCCCTCCAGGTGATGCCAAGGCCCCCTCGAGAGTGAGAACAGCTGGCCTAGAAGATGATGTGTGGGCTGGGTGGTCAGAGAGAACATTCTGGAGCTGTGAGAGACCTAGTCTGGCTCTTTCTTCCAGGAAATGAGGCCTCTGGCTTCAGGCTTCACTTCCTTGCTCCTTGGTGGACAGGGTTCATCAAGGCTGGGGCCACGGTACCCATGTCGGGGTTGAGAAGGGTTCAGGAGCTTCCCAAAGCCCCAGGGTAAGGTAGAGGCCCTGGAGACCCTGAAACCTCCTCCTTCCTCAGCCCTGGGTTAGAGGCAAAAGCAGGAGGTAGAGGGTGTGGGAAGGACTTACAGAGCTAGCTGGGACCTGACCAAGAAGGAGCGAGGCCATCAGCTTGCCTGCAGCCCCGAGGGGGCCTCCCCAGGGAAATCAGGACACCTCTTTCCCTGAGAGTCCTCAGCCTGAGGACAGACCTTTACTTGCCAGGGGGAGTCGAGCTGCCAGAAGAATGCTGGGGTGAGATTCGGGGAGAACACACATTATTGTTGAAATCACCCACATACCACACACATGCAGCCATAAACAAGCAGGATTAAACATTGATTCCATGCAGAAGCACGGCCTGCCCAGCTTCACAAAACTGGGAAGTCCGCCTCTTTCTCTGCTACGTGTGATTCTTAGAGAAGGGAACGCCGCTGCCCCTGCGTCCACCCACCTGTTCTCAGCACAGTCTGATGTCAAGGCCCTCCTCGGGGGTTAGAGAGCCTCAGGCTTGGGATAGCCCAGGACTAGGGTGAGTGCTGCCCGTAGCAGGGAGGGTCTCCGGGGAGTGGGCGTGTTAGGCAATGTTTGGCCCAGCCTCTCTGGGTGTATGGGAAAGACAGAAAGGCCAAAGTCCACGTCTTAAGAGGCCAGTTCCTGCCAAAGTGAGGAGAAGCAGACAGCCTGTGACTGAGGATGCCCAGACTGACCCAGCCCACCAGGGCCACCCCCACCCTGGCCAGAGCACACTCACCCAGCCAGTGGGAGATGGTTCCCACAGGGACTGGAAGCCGGAGCCGCCGTGCCCACCCCACCCCCACCACCCCTTGCCTTTGGGGCTCTACCAGATGATAAGGCTGTGCTGAAAGGGGAGAGGGTTGGGGGGCAGGGGAGGAGGGAGCCCTGCCCATCTGCAAGACGGCTGGGCCCAGGGATTGGGGTGGGGCGTGTCAGGGTTGAGCCTGCAAAGTTTCAGGCTCTGTAAACACACATGCAACACACACACAGGCACAAAACATGCACACATGCAACATACAGTAGCCACACACACAACACATGTATACAACACACCATATACATACACCAACCACTACGCATGCATACACACACACATGCACACGCAACCTTTGTGTTGGCCTCTGATGAGACTTCTCCTGCAGGCATGGGCTGGGGCTCACTTGAGGGCAGCAAAGAGCAAGGCTGCCTGCTCACCCTGGAATCTCAGAGGACACAGGTTCTCTGTTCCCCTCCATTGGCCTTGGCGGGTGGGCAGCCCCAAGGCTTCCCTGTGGTTCCCAAAACCCATGTTCCCCAGAAAACCCTTCTGGGCACATCCAACCTGAAATCCCCCCATTGTTCTAACAACCCACGCATGTGTCATCCTTGTGGCGGCATCTCCCACTGGGGCCCCTCCTGAAGCATCCCCCATCTCGCCTCCTTGGGCCCATTTCCCTCCAG
This sequence comes from Indri indri, assembly GCA_004363605.1. Lineage (NCBI taxonomy): Eukaryota > Metazoa > Chordata > Mammalia > Primates > Indriidae > Indri > Indri indri. Next base: position 20,023 of record RJWJ010000585.1, read on the forward strand.
TGTCCCGTGCTCACAGCCCACACTGCGGTCAGCCCTGGCCAGTGAACAGGCACTGGCTTGGAGTCCGGTGACCTGGGGCAAATCACTTAGCCAGTCTGAACCTTCGTTTCCTTTCCCGTGAAATGGGAACAACACTATCTAAGGGCATCATCAAATGAGGTGATGCAAACGCACCCTGCTAAGAGCACGGTGACAGCTGGTACTCAGTAACCGTCAGCTCCCTCTTCGTCCCCTGCCGTGCCACCCCCCACAGGTCATCATGGAAGCCTGGGTGAAAGGTGTGAACCCCAAAGGCAACTCCACCAACCCCAGCAACTGGCACTTTGGCAGCAGTTTCTTCTTTGCAGGCACAGTCGTCACCACCATAGGTAAAGGGTTAGGGTAGAAGGGCTGCCCCAAGGCCCCTGTCTCAGTTTGGGCTTCCCAAAAGAATATCAAGTTTGCCATGATGAGCAGGTTGCTGGTTTGCGTCACCAGACTCGCTCTGCTTGAGACTCTCCCAGAGCCCAGGTAGAGCCCATGCTCAGAATAGTCCCAGCAAAGGACGAGAATGAGGGGCTACTTAGCTACGAACTCCCGCCTTCACCGGTTGAGAGCTGATCCTGACTGTACTAACTTGCCAGCACTTTGAACCTGCCCGTAGACCAAGCACACCCCTGCAGCCACAGAAATCTCTCAGGTAGAGAGAGATGAAGGGACTGGGGGCGGGGTGCCATTTATACAGGAACTGTCCACCAGAGCTGCAGGGCATATCCCCAGAGTCCAAGGGGACAGGGCACTGACAGCATCTGCTACACCCCCTCAGCCAGAAAACCCTCCATCCCACCCCCTTCTAACCCAGGCCTCCCCCATCCAATCAATTAAGCCCAATCCCACACACCTTCCTTGAACTCAGGTGACATTCCAGGTAGAGTGGTGGAGTGGGGGATGGGAGATAGAAACTTAGATCAGACACAGCCGTGGCCCCCAATCCAATAAAGAGGGATACAGTAAGTACACCAAAAACAATCATATAAGGCAAAATAGAGAATTAGATAGGAATGACACAAAACTACAGGGAATCATGCCCAGTAGGGAGGAAGAGAGTGGCAGTCAGGAGGGCTTCGTGGAGGCAGTGTCATTTGAGATGGGCCTTCAAAAATGAGCAAGATTCCTACGAATAAAAATCATTCTAGCAGAGTTCATGGGAACAGGGGAGCTTCCTCACCTCCCCCCAGAGGTGGTAGAAGACAACCTGTGCTAGAGTCTGGGGAGGAGGGGTGCACGTAGTTCTGGATTCTCTCTTCCCCGTATTTGCACACTCTCCCTTCTCTTGCAGGATATGGCAACCTGACGCCCAGCACGGAGGCAGGTCAGGTCTCTGTGTCTTCTATGCCCTGGTGGGCATCCCAGTCAACGTGGTCTTCCTCAACCACCTGGGCACAGGGCTGCGTGCCCACTTGGCCACCCTCGAGAGGTGGGAGGACCAGCCCAGGCACTCCCAGGTACGGCTCCTCCCTCCGTTGCAGCCCTGCTGTGACAGATCAGTTGCAAGTTGAGTCCTCCAGAACAGCGGTCCCCAACCTTTTTGGTACCAGAGACTAGTTTCATGGAAGTCAATTCTTCCACAGACTGGGGGTGGGGGGTGAGGGAGTGTGGAGCTCAGGCGGTGATGTGAGGCCTGTTTCCTAACAGCAGCCCAGAGGCTGGGGACCGCAAGTCTTAGAAGCAGATGTTGAGACAGAGTTTGGCATGCAAGGTGTTGGGGGCAGACACCTGTAGAAAAGAAGGGGCAGATGCAGGACTGGGCAGAGGGAGGAGTTGAATTTGGGTGCGGCTGGACACAGGCTTGGCCTCGAGGAGCTCTGCAGCACGCGTGGGCCGTCAGAGCTGTCCCACAGTGCCTGGAGCAGCTAGGCTTTAACACCGCCTCAATCGGGCACCAGGTGTGGCCTTCCCAGGAAGAGCGTGCCCTTGGGCAGGCGGTTCTCTGCAGCTGAAGAGCACCCTTTAGGAGCTGACAGCTGGCCAACAGCCCTGCTTTGACGGGGCATCTGGGCAGCGCATCTCGGTGGCCATCACAGAGCCCCACCATCCTTTCGTGCAGTAGAGAACAAGGCCACCCAGCGCGGCCCCAGTGCCCACCCCGACCAGTCCCTGGTAGGCCAGAGGCACGCTAGAAGGGCAGGGGTGCGAGAGTAATCTGGGACAGGTCAATGACAGTCCTCTATTCTGGATATGAGTTCCCAGGGGGCCTGTTTCAGTGTGACCCCCAAGCCCGAAGGGGTCTCCAAATCCCTCCTTGCCCCACTACCACAATCCCTCTGTGCAAACCTTTCCCCTGGCGCGGCAAGATCACTCGTGCACAGATCACGCACACACTCCTGCCCCCAGGTCTGCAGAGCAGGGAGGGGCCTAGCTTCACGCAGCGCTTCTCCCAAGCCCGCCACAGACCCCCGGCCCTGTGCAACCCAGGGGCCTTTCAAGTGGACCCAGGGGCAGACTCCCTCCCTCACAGCTCCTGCAGGTCCTGGGCCTGGCTCTGTTCCCGATCGTGGGGACACTGGTCATCCTCATCTTCCCACCCTTGGTCTTCAGCCACGTGGAGGGCTGGAGCTTCAGCGAGGGCTTCTACTTTGCTTTCATCACGCTCAGCACCATGGGCTTCAGGGACTATGTTGTCGGTGAGAACGAGATAGGCATGTATGTCAGGCTGGGGGCCCACTGGGATTCAGGGGATGGAGAGGTGTCAGCCGAGGATAACTACTGAGGGTCACACAGCCCCTGGTTATTCTGAGGCCACTGCAGATTCTCAGCACCATCCTCAGAAGGCTCTGGTCTGGGACCATCGCCATTTCCCCCAGGGACCTCCACTGCCAGTCCTAGTTAGGAAGAGGGAGAGCGTCCTGACTGGTGAGGGCCCTTATGCAACCTGGGGTGGCTGTGCCCTCAGACCCCTGGCATTGGTTCTGTCCCCTTCCCTGGCAGGCACGGACCCCAGCAAGCATTACATCTCAGTGTACCGGAGCCTGGCAGCCATCTGGACCCTCCTGGGCCTGGCGTGGCTGGCGCTGATCCTCCCACTGGGGCCACTGCTTCTGCACAGGTGCTCCCGGCTCTGGCTGCTCAGCAGGGTCCTTGGCCCCAAGGACGGGGCTGCCCCTGACTCCAATGGGCTCCCCAGACCTCAGAAGATCCCCATCTCTGCATGAGGCCCCTGAGTGGCCCCAGCCGCCCCTTCCATCCTCCCCAGCCCACCCTATATGCTCTCTGGATTCCTGCCCCGCCACCTCCCCTCCCCACCCACTCACTTCTCAGCCAGGGCTGATCTCAGGAGCGCTCCGGAGAGAGAACGGACACAAGTGTGTCCAAGAAAGTAACAGAGGGGAGAGGCAGAGACAGGATGAAAGACGTGTGTGTGAATTGAGGCACGCACCCTCGTTCCAAAGTCCCTGTCACCCCTTCGCCTCAAAGGTAACCTGGAAAAGTCAAGTCCAACATGGGTCTCAGTGGCCAGATCTCCATTCCCAGGAGAGCTTATACAGACAACAAAGGGTGACTTCATTTTTGTCTTGTTTGGTATGTGCACAGTGTGCATTTGCCAAGCCCCCACTATGTGCAGGCATTGTGCCAGGCTCTGAGGACACAGTAGCGGAAGCTCCTGCCCTTGGTGTGCCTTTAGTTGCGTGGGAGAACTAGACAAGTAGAGAGGCAGCCCCAAGACAGCACCCAAGATGCTATGACAGGAACAGACCCAGGGAGATGATGAGGGCCCATGGGAGTGGCTGGCAGGGGGCTGAGCACAGACTTTGGGACAACCTTAGTGAAAACAGGATATCTGCCCTCAGGAAGCTCTCCACCAGGGGCCTGGCGAGCAGCCTCTCAAAGCGCGCCGGCTCCCCTGCCTAGAGGTCTAGGGCTGAACAAGGCTTAGGACCTCTTGGGTGTCCCCCACCCCTGTTGTTTTCCTGGACATGGCCTCCCTTGACCCTACAGGGTACCCCCTTGACCTCATCACTCCCTCTGGGCACCTGTCTTCTTAAGAGCCTTTCCAGACACCCCTGGGAAGCCAGAGAGCCAGCAGATCCCAGGAGCCTTCCAGAAAATGAGTTCCATGGAGGTCTGACCTCCCTTAGGAATGTGCTCTCCAGGCCTGATTGCAACATCTCTGGCCAGAAGGAGAGATTTAGACCAGTGCATCCCACGGCTCAGTCTCACTAAGAACTGGAAACTCTGGCCCCGACCTTGCCCCCCACCCAACAGCAAGAAGGCCTGTGGGTGGCTGCATGCTCTGGACAGGACTAAAGCAAGGCTGTGCAGCGGAGGAGGCCCCAGGCAGGAGACGCTGGCAAGGATCTACTGCAGCAGGAGGGATCCAGCTTACACCCCAGGACTTCCGCACATCCAAGAGAAGATTCTTCACACACCCTGGACCCTTCCTCCATTCTGGGGGGAGGAGGGACTCAGGGGGCATTCTCAGAAGCAGGGAAAGGACAAGCCCCCTGGTTAAGGCTCCCCTTGCCGCCTAAGCTCATGGGCAAGTTGCAATCAGCTGGGGTCCTTCTTCTGGGGGACACAAAGAAAAGAACAGTGGTGTGGGAGATCCAGGGAGGACTGGACAGACAGCAAGCCTTTGGAGACAGCTCCAGAGTCCAAGGACTTAAGCAGGGGCCCTAAGACAATAAACTTGGCCTCCACTTTCTCTTCCCCCTGAGTGTGGTTTCCAGGAGTCCTTCCCACTGTTCACTGCAGGAAATGTTGGGGGGCTCTGGGCCCCTTCCCTCTTAGGGCTTGTGGCCACCCAGCAACCCTCTCCTTCTTGGCCTGGGCCTGGGGGATGGGCACTCCACACACATTTGAGGCGGGCCCGATGCACGCACTCAGAGCCTCTTTTTGTCCCTGGAATTGGATCCCAAGGCAGGGTGGGACAGGGTTGTCTCCCCTCTGCAGGCGGGAAATTGCCCAGGGAGGCGTTTGCTAGAGGAGAGACCAGCTGGGTTCCTAGTCCTTCCTTTCCGCCCCAGTCCTGCTCAATGGCTCCCAGCAGGCTCGGGCTCCCTGCCTCTCCCGCCACGTACCGAGCGCGAGCCCGGGCGGCGCCCAAGGGCAGGGTCCAGCGCTTCCCGCTGCCGCCCACCTTGCTCCTGCTGCTCGCCTACCTGGCTTACCTGGCGCTGGGCACCGGCGTGTTCTGGGCGCTGGAGGGCCGCGCGGCGCAGGACTCCAGCCGCAGCTTCCAGCGCGACAAGTGGGAGCTGTTGCGAAACTTCACGTGTCTGGACGGCCCGGCGCTGGACTCGCTGATCCGGGTCAGGAGCGAGCGGGGCTGGCCCGGCGCGGCGGGATGGGGAACGTGGGTGCACCGGCCAGGACGAGAGGGCCCGTCAGGCCGGGGACAGGGAACCGCCAGGGGCGCACAGGCGGGCACAACGGGGCGGGCGTTTCCCGCGCGGGGGCTTGGAGGGTGCGGCGGCACCCCACGGAGAGGACCCGTCTCCGGCGACAGCGTGGCGCGGCGCCGTGTTCCGAGTCCTCCTTTAGGGGCGAGAGGGCAGGACCGGCCTCGCCGGGAGACAGATGCGGGGCGCAAACGTCCGATTTGGGGACGAGGACGACAGAGGCGCGCCTCCCTGGGTCGGAAGCCCGCAGGGCCGACCAGGAGGAGCCAGAATGAGGAAGGGGAGCGTCTGTTCTGCTGGCGGGACGGGGCGGGTCGCACCCGGGGCGCAGCGCTGTGTTGGGGTCGGACGGAAGGCGGAGAATGGAAGGGCACACCTGGCCCTCCCAGGGCGCGAACCCTGGCGCGAATACGCTAACTGGGGCGAGGACGGCAGGGGCGCTGCCCTGGGGCTAAGGACCAGCGCGACCCAGGGCGCGACCACTGTAGAAGCCCGGGGGAGGGCGCGCCTGTCCTGGAGGGCGGTGGACGGGCCGAGGCGCGCTGCCTGGGGCCTCACAGCGGAGAGAGGGGCTCGCCGTGCGCAGACCCGAGTGCGAGAGAGGGCGGGCGCCGGGCCGCTCTTTGGCGGAGCCCGCCTTGCTCCAAGTCTCCGGACACCCAGGGCTGAGTGCGCCGCCCTAGCCGCGGGGGCCGGGAAGGGCTTAAGGCGCGGGTGGAGAGGAGGCAGAGGTCTCCCAGGGCCGACCCCTCAGGGGGGGGACTCGGCGGGCGGAGCAGGCAGGGGAGGGTTCTTGGGGCGGGGCATCCCGGATGGATGGATGGAGGTCTCTTCCGACCCAGGAGATGCCAGACTGGCAGCTGCTCGATTTGGCGGATGCATTAACGTCGCAGGCCCTGGCTCGGCGCCCGCACCCCTTCCCCGAGAGCCCAGAACCCGGGCCTAGACAGCTGCGCGCCAGCCCTGAATCCCTGCCTTGCAGTCCCGGTGGCTCCTCCACAGAGGAGGCCAGGCCCTGTGCCCCAGGCCCTCCAGCCCAAAGCTAGTGCCCAGAAGGTAGCAGGGAAATGTCAGGGTGGGAAGGGACAGAGAGCGGAGAGAAGATGGTGTTCTGAACCCTCGAACTAGGCCGATTTGGCAGGGTCTGGAGCTAGGCGGGGCATGAGCCATCTCCACTGGGGATATAAAGTGATTCCTCCACCCTCTACCTGCAAAATTCTGCAAATATTAGTACATCGGATTGGCCCTGCTGCTGAGGCTGCCTGACACTGGTGCCGGGGCCCGGGAAGATGACTATGATGATGATGTTAATAACAGTAAATGCTTCCGTGCAGCACTGTGCTGAGTGCCTTAGGCATACTAACTCGGTTCATGCTCACCTCCCTCACAGGTAGGAACTCTTATTATCATCCCCTTTTTAGAGGTGAAGAAACTGAGGCTCAGACAGGTTAAACAGGAATACATGGCTACACAGCCCCAAGTTGGGGCCATGAGCCACCGTGAGTACTGCTTCTGGGTGGACCTGTGCCCCGCCAGGCTCTCCTCTCCACAGGCTTCCCTCCAACCCCCTCCCACTCCATCCCCACCTCACCACCTTCCTCAACCCTCCTGTGGCTTCAGCCCTCCCCAGGAATGAGGATGTGGTGTCCAGCCCAGATCTTCCTAGGAGTACCAGACATGTTCGTGCAACTTCTCAAATTCCTCAAGGCCAAGAGCAAGCAGTCCTCCTTCTCCCAGCCCTGCTCCTTCACCTGTTCCAAGTCTCTGACATTTGTTCCACGTCCACACACCCTCTCAATCCTCTGGGATGCCTCCCTTGCAGCCCATATGCTGCCCATACCGAATGGTGCCAGAGGCTTCTGAATATCTCCTCTCTGTTCCTCTGAAACACTCCGTGCCAGCATTCAGGGCAGGCCCTCTCTGTCACTCACCCCTGCAAGGGTCTACCCCCTTCTGATCTGCCAAACTTCCATACTGCCAGCTGCCACAGGGCACACAAACCTGACCCTGCCTCCCCTCTGCTCAGTGACCTTAGATGAGGCCTGCCGCTCCATCCCTGCCACAGCAGAGCCAAACGCAGCTTGGCCCCGATCACCTGTCAGTCTGCGGAGTCTCGGAGTCCAGACTCCTCACCTCCCAGCCTCTGCTGCTGCTCTCCCACCTACCTAAATGTCCTTCCACCAGAAGCAATCCTATCTGGCCCTCAGGGAAGATCCCATGAAACATCACCTCCTCCACGAAGCCTCTGCTCCTACCCCCATGAGAGTGAACCCTTTCTTCCCCCTATTCCTACAACATGACGATGATGGCAACCGCTAACCTTTACCATGTGCTGGCTACTGCTCTAAGTCTTTACACACAATACCTCATTTAACCCTTACAACAACTCTATGAAGTAGGTATTATTAGCATTCCCATTTTATAGGTAAGGAAACTGAGGCATAGGGAAGTTGAGTAACTTGCCCAGGACTGTGCAGCTGTACTGCCTCCTTAATGCCCAAAGCGGCACTGAGTGCATCATATTAGAGTTAATTAGGTTTATCTCTGTACCACTGAGGGCTGAGGTCATGTCTCTGTCATCTTCGTGTCCCCTAAAAGCAGCACGTGTCATGCCTGGCCCAGTGCTTGTTGCAGGAATGGGAGTGTGCAGGGCAGAAAAGGAATGGTTGGTCTACTGGCCGGTGAGCTATCACACCCCATCCTGACCTGGGCTCTGGGGTAAAGAGAGGGCAAGGAGCTGTCCCCATGGAACCCCTGGCTGGAGGGGTAGGGCCTCCTTGCCTGGCCAGCTGGGATGAGGACTGTGCATGAGTGTGTGTGTGTTGGGGTTCAGGGACACGGTCACCCCACAGAGCCTGGCGGTCACTGCAGCCTCTCCCCCAGGACATCATCGAAGCGTACAAAAACGGGGCCAGCCTCCTCAGCAACACCACCAGCATGGGGCGCTGGGAGCTCCTGGGCTCCTTCTTCTTTTCCGTGTCCACCATCACCACCATCGGTAAGGGCGGGCTGGGACGGGTGGCCTCCCACGGAGGGACAGTGGGGCTGGTCGTCCTTTGGCGGGGTTTCCTGGGCCTCGTGAATCCACACATCGTGCTGTGTGCGTCTCTGCAGCACAGACACCACCTGGGCACAGAGTCCTGGGCCTCACCACAGACCTGCTGCGTCGGTTTCTGCATTTTACCCCAATTCCCAGGGGGTTCATGTGCCATGCTCAGGTTTGAGGGGCACTGCTCTAGGGGACTCTGCCTCACACGGCCTTGCAGGAAGCCGCGGTCTCCAGGCAGCAAGAAAGATGCTTCTGGGCGCTACAAGTGTCCCATCTCCTCGGCCCAGCCCACCCAACACTGAGCCCAGGTGGCGGCTGAGAGAGGTGAGGGGAAAGTTGGAAAGGAGGAAGGGGCAGAAATCCAAATGAAGAGCCTCTGGACATCCTATCCTCAGCCCCTGCCTGCAGACAAGAGCACGCCCCTCCAGAGGCCTCTCCTCAGCTCATGTCGCCATCTTCCCCACACACAGGGACACCTGGGCTGGCCCTGCCCCGCAGAACAGCTGAGACAGAACTTGCCCCAGGGGGGTGCTTGGGGGCTGCTGAAGGAGAGGGAGAAGAGCAGGCTAGATCCCTGCAGCTCTGGAACCCAGGAAACCATGGAAGGCAGGCCCCCACCCCCACCGCCCGTCCCCCTGCCCCAGCCCCTGCATGACCCTGGACTCACCAGCAGGTGGCAGGCTGACACCACCGGTGACTCGGGCTACCACCTCCCAGCACTGGGCCAGGCTGGGTCCTGTTGCCATAACACCACATCCCAGCCTCTGTCCTCCCCAGGGTGGGGTGAGGCAAAGCACCCACCGGACTCTCCATCTAGTCTTAATCAGCCGTGTCCCTTGGGAGCGATCTCAGGCTGCACAGGAGCTGGGCAACGCTGGAAACACGCATGCATGGGAGGCCCCCAGACTCCACGGACCCGAGTCCCGGCAAGGACTGTTACATCCCCAGGGTCTAAAACAAGGCCCAGCACACAGTGGGCGCTCAATAAACGCCACCATGTTAAGGAATTCCATTAAATATGCACTTGAACAGCATGTATTGAGTCCCAGGGCATGGTGACCTTGAAGCACAGTTACCGTGGGCCAGGCCGCCCAGATGCGTGGGGACCTTTAGTCTGTGACCCCCACACCTCCCACACCCTCTGCCCCAGGCCTGTGCCTCCGGCCCACCGAGTTCAGAGTCTCACAGCATGTCTGTTCCCATCTCTACCGTTCCCAGCCTGGACTTCCCCTGCTCCTTCCTCTCCACCCAATTTCAGCCACCTCTGAGGGGGAGGAGGGCAGAGGAAGGAGGACCCTGCCCCACCACACACACAGTACAGTAGGATACACCTGAGGCCTTCTCGTGCCAGCCGCTGTGCTGGGCACTTTGACATTCGAGATCTCAATTTGTCCATATGGCAACCTCCAAGGATAGGTCTTGCTATTTTCATGTCACAGATGGGGAAACTGAGGCACCAATATGCTGTGCAACTTCCCCAAGGCCATATAGCTGGTGAGCAGCAGAGTTGGAATTTGAAAGCCAGCTAGGGGACTGCGTTGCTGTTTCCAATAGTGTCTGCCCTTGGAGGGTTTACAAGATGGGGTGGGAATCCTAAGCAGCAAGGAGATAGCCATTGTGGGCTGAACAATAGGGGAGCTCATGACTCTGTGATTCTCTGTCACACACACACACATGCACACACACGCACCTACACACATGCACACACGCACAGGGAGGGAACTCAGAGAGAGCAGGAGGAGCACGGAGACAGGGCACATCTGGGACACCACGAGGGAAGGAAGGGGTATCTGAGAGGCACAGCAGAGGGCAGCCTCTTTGGCAACCCTGTCGCCCTAGGGCCAGCACCCTGCAAGGGCCATTCTTTCCAAGCGCTGAAATGAAACAGGGTCTGACAGGCACACAGATACTTCTGGGCCAGTAGGATGGGCCTGACCCAGAAAACATTCATCATCTATAAACTGCATCCCTGGCTTGCTTATTTATTCACTCATTTGTCCATCCATTTATTCAGCAAATAAATTGAGTCACTCATGTGGGGCAATGTTCTAGGGGCTGAGGATGCAGCAGTAACCAAAACTCACACGCCCTGCTCTTGGGGAGCTGACATTCTAGGGTGAGGGGACACGCAGTAAACAGACAGACGCGAGGATAATAATCAGGGGTGGGAGGTGCTTAGAGGAAAGTAAAGCCAGTTAAGAGGGTCTCATAGTGATGGGGGCTACTGTAGATGGCGTGGCCATGGGAGGACTCGCTGATACAGTAATACTGAAGCAGGGACATGAGCAAAATAAGAGAGCAAGCTCCGCAGACACCTGAGGAGAGACCCTCCTGCCAGCAAGTGCAAAGGCCCTGAGGCAGGAGTGTGACTGGTGTGTTTGGGGAACAGTGAGGAGGTCCAGGTGGCTGGAGAGAGTTGGAAACGAGAGCTGAGTGCAGAGAGAGTGCAGAGGAGCCCAGCCATGCAGGCCTTGCAGGGCGCCTGGAGCTCCTAGCAAGGTACAGAGGGACAGCCAGGAGACATGCTAAAGTGAGAGGTGGTGTGGACAGCGCTGGGGCTACCCAGCATTCAACAGGTAGGTGAGGGCTTCACTGATGTCCACTGATTTTGCTGACCTGAGGGATGACCGAGAATGATGGGGAGGAGAAAAACCCATTAATGTCAGCTGTAGCAAGCTGCAGGCCTCCGGGGGGCTCCTCCCAGAGCTGGAATCTAAGTGCCACCATCCCACTGGTGAGAACTGAATGAAAGAACCCCAGGGACAGAGGATGGAACTTGGGAGGGACCCACAGCTGGAGGAGAGAGGGATGGAAATGAAGGGGTTTACCTCTCCCCAGATGCCACCAGAAAGGAGAACCCCTTCCTTTAGAAGGGGACTCTTACAAAGGCCAGCAGGGGGAGAAGCATGGGGGCTCAAGGGGCCTGTGAGGTCCTCAGACAGGAAGCCAGGTCAGTGGAGTTCCACCATTCCTCCATTCATTCATGCGACAAACGTTTATTTAGCACTGTGCATATACTAGATGCTCCAGGGCTTGCAGTCGCATCTACAGCACACTTCCATTGCCTCATTTCATCCCCACAACACTCCGTAGGTGGATGCCAACACCCCCATTTTACAGACAAGAAAACAGAGGCTCAGAAAAGTCAAGCCACTTACCCAAGGTCCCACAGCCTGCAAGGGGCAGAGCTGGGATTCAAACCTGGGAAGTGCATCAGACTCCAAAGCCCATGCTCTGGACTCGTACTGCATTGGCCTCTCTCAGGACCCGTCGGTAAGGTGGGCAGGGGTGTAAACCACCAGTTTCAATGAGTGTAGGGAGTGTGCGTGCACTGACCCCATCTGAGGGAGCAGGAAGGTTAGGCGATGCTATGGGGCAGGGTGGGAGGCATTTGTTCATTTACTTACACATTCATTCATGTATTTCCTCATTCATTCATTCATTCAACATTCATACTTGTCCTTACTCAATATGCATATGGGGGTAAGCACGTGCTAAGGGGCAGATCTTGTGCCAGTCGTTGAGGTTGTGAAGATGATTAAGACCCAGCCCCTGCTCTTGAGGGGCTCAGCACACTTGGAGGAGGCAGACACGGAAACAAATCACTGTCACCCAGTGCAGGTGCCCCCAAGCTGGGCAGAGTGCTGGGGAGCCCTGGGGGAGGAGCTGCTCCACTGGAGAGTGGGACACTGGAAGGGTCATTTACAGGTGGGCAAGAGGAGACACACCCTCTTCATAGTGGGGGAGTCATGTTCCAAGGCACAGAGCCACAAAAGGGCCTGGGGGCTGCACGGGGCAGGGGTGTGACTGGGGTGGGAAAGCGGGGGCACAGGTGGGGCTCAGAGAGAGGCTGGTGAGAGTATGGACTTTCCCCAGCAGACATGGTGCCAATGGAGGGTTACAAGCTGGGTAATGGTCTAATCAGGTTTGCATTTTAGAGACGAGACAGTGGTAGTGACCGAGGAGGTCAGAGACAGAGGCGTAGGAGACAGAACGCTCGGGCTGACAGAATCCTTTGTGAACATCTCATGCTCCCCCAGCCCCCTGCCCCATCTTGCCCCTCCCTCGGGTCAGCCCATGCTCCATCTCTGCCTCCCACCCCCACAGGGCTTGGGCAGAGAGCCCAGGCATGTTAGTCTGGGTCCCCCAGGAATCAGATGTCAAGACAGAATGAGATGTGCAAGAGATATATCGGGTGGGGGACTTCGAAGGAGGAAGGGGCAGGAATAGACAGCAAAAGCCTCGGGCAGCAGGCAGGTCTGACACCCGTGAAAGGGGAGAGGAAAGGAAGGAGGCTTGGGCGGGAAGAGCCGCAGACTGCAGTGCAGCTCTGAGGACGTCCCGGCCAGGCCTTGGGAGCCCCGAGCAAAGGTTGTCTGCAAGGGGAGGTGTGCACTGGGCAGGGACAGCCGCTTTAATCCCTGCCGTGCCCACTGTGGCTGGAAGCAGCCCGCAGACAGCGTGGCCTCAGCGTGGATGGCGCGGTGGATCCCCAGGGTGCAGCAGCTGGAGGCTGTCCCCTCCCTGTCCCTGTCCTGCATCCCTCTGCCCACCCAGAGAGGCAGAAAACGAAGAGAGGAAAGATGAGACCCTCACACTCAGTGGGTTCAAGCTCATGTGGGCCGCGTGGCCTCCCAGAGCTTCTCTCTCCGACCTGGAAACTGGCACATCATCCCGATTTGGGAGGGCGGCCGTTCCTGCATCGAGGGCAGGAACGCACAGCGCCTCTGCACGGCGCCTAGCACAGGAAAGGACGGGTGTGGCGAGGACCAACTGCCCATCCCGGGTGGGTTTGAAGGGGGCCCTGGGGCTTGGCCGGGGGTGGGGGGTGGGGTGGGGGTAGTGGGCAGGGCCGTCTGGACAGGCCCCTGCATGCCCCCTATCCCCGCAGGCTACGGCAACCTGAGCCCCCACACGATGGCTGCCCGACTCTTCTGCATCTTCTTTGCCCTCGTGGGGATTCCGCTCAACCTCGTGGTGCTCAACCGCCTGGGACACCTCATGCAGCAGGGCGTGCACCGCTGCGCCCGCAGGCTTGGGGGCGCTGGGCGGGTGAGGGCTGCCGGAGCTGGGGACAGGCTCCTCCGAGAATGAGGGCTGCGGTGGGAAGCCAGGTTACTGGTGGGGATGGGTGGGATTGGGGCGTCCCTGGCCAGAGTGGGGTCCTGGGTAATAAAGGGGCATCCGCGGTGGAGATGGCGTGGGGCCTGGGAGACAGGAAGGACACGGGCAGCGAGGGCACAGGCTCTTGGCCGGAAACCTGGAGAACACAAACCAGGTGAAGGGGGCCCTGGGCAGCCCCCTTCTTACTGGGGGGAAGCACTAGCTGCCCCCAGCACGACACCCCAGGCTGCCTGCTCCCTCGGCCCCCAGGTGCTGGCAGAGGCCGCGGGGGCTGGGGGAGTGGCTGAGGCGCTGTGCCGCTATGCGCACCCACAGGACCCCAGCAAGGCGCGGTGGCTGGTGGGCTCCGGTGCCCTCCTCTCGGGCCTCCTGCTCTTCCTGCTGCTGCCCCCGCTGCTCTTCTCCCACATGGAGGGCTGGAGCTACATCGAGGGCTTCTACTACGCCTTCATCACCCTCAGCACCGTGGGCTTCGGCGACTACGTGATCGGTGAGGCCCCCAGCGGGCGGGCTGACGGGAGGGGCCGTCCGGAGATTCAGCTGCCTCCACCTCCCACTTGCCTGCTCCCGTGGTCCAGAGACACAGCCCTGCCCACCTGTGCTGTGTGATGGGCTGAGGTGGCTCCTGACACCGTGACCTGCGTTGAGAGGTCCTCACATGGCCACAGGCCAACCTACTGTGCTTAAAGCCTTCCAGATAAGGGGAGTCCCTGACCTCCCTGCCCTGTCCGTCTTTGCCCCAAGTCTCCCCTCCCCACTTCACTCCCCAACTCCGGGGAGTGCCAGCCCATCCCACAGCTCCTGGGCTGGAGGTCACAGCCCTCGGGATCAGGCGGCAGAGTCTGGAAGACACATGAAACCCCAGCCTCCCCGGAGCCCTGTTGGAAAACGATTGGCAGCCAAATTCTGTGTGTCAGCAGGGACAGCGAGAAAAGGCCTCGTGGTCCAGAGGACCCAAGGCGGGGTGCGCCACTAGGCAAGACAAGCGCCCCAGAAGCCACTAACCTTGCGTGATAAAACTGAGGAGGATGCCCAGCAGGGGGCAGTGGCGGGACATCCCATGCAGCGTCAGGGGTGGCTGAGCCAGCCCAGCTTCATCATCCCCCTCTTCTCCCACCCTGGCCTCAGGGGCCTTTGTACCCTCCCTCTGACCCCATGGCCCTAAAGTGGGGAGGAGGCCTTGCTCCTCCTCACCGCTTCAACAACGGACCCCCACCTGGAACACTGAAAAAGGAAGTTTTACCCAAGAAACAGCCAACTCAGCAGGTCATCACCTTCATTTTACTGAGGAGGAAGCTGAAGCTCAGAGAAGCCAAGCCATCTGCCCAAGATTGCACAGATCTGAGATATGAATTCTGATATATTTGACTCCAATATTCATACCCTTTCCAGACTGCCTAAAATGTCCCTTTTCTGGGTCTCAGTGTCCTGGTCTGTAAAATGAGGTGATTGCTAAGACCCTTCAGTGTCTTCTGGCCTCTGTGTGCAAGGAACCCTTCCTGAACCTCTCCTTCCCCAGGAAGAGGGCTCTTGTTCTGGAAGGAACTCCTTCTACCTGGGGCACGTTCCCATCTTTACTCTCAAAGTAGAGAGAGGTATCTGAGAAAGCTGAGTCCTGCTGCTCCAAGGGCCACATATGCCCCCCTCACAGCTCAGAGAATGATTCTTGGATCTGTCTTCTCTTCTCTATTCTGTCATTTCACTTGTCCAGGCAAGGCTGTTGCATACAGTTGCACAGGTTGGGCACTGCACGACCCTATAGATTTGCCATTCACACAGAGCATAATGAAGATGGCACCCATGGAGTTGCAGAGCCCTCTATCCTTGTTCCCCCTTGGCTCTCATGACTTTTAAAAATTATAAATGCTATCATGTCACCTGCCTAG
Organism: Indri indri; assembly: GCA_004363605.1. Taxonomy (NCBI): domain Eukaryota; kingdom Metazoa; phylum Chordata; class Mammalia; order Primates; family Indriidae; genus Indri; species Indri indri. The sequence continues at coordinate 35,460 of RJWJ010000585.1, forward strand.
CTCTTCTGAAAAGCTTCATTGTTTTACCATAGTTTTAGGATGGAGTCCAAAATCCATAACTAGGCCCCCGAGGGCCCTGCCTCCCTCTCTAATCTGAGCTCTCTCCCTTCCACACTGCATTCCAGCCACCGTAAATATCAGAAATGCTGTTCTGGCCAGCTGTAGCAGCTTCAGCCCAGGGCCGTGTGGTCTGACAGGTCCTGCAGGAGCCTCCCTGGGAAGCTGGTCTGGGGAAGCCGAAGTGGGGTTGGTGGGAATCTCCATGAGGATGTCCTGAGGCCTGGCAGTCCCTGCGGCAGAGCTGGGCAGGGCAGGCAGAGGAAGGAGGGGGCAGCCCTCTCCAGACACGGGCACTGGAAATGGGAGGAAGGGCCTCAGCCATCATCAGGGAAGAGGTGGTGACATCGCACAGCCAGTCTCCAAGGAGGGCTGATCAGGGTCCTTGCCACCCTGTGAGCCCCCGACTGGGAGCAGCAGCGTGGGAACAGGCCTCCAGAGCCCCCTGCCAGTACACCTTGACTGGGGAGACCTGGTCCACCGCAAGGACCCTTTAAGACCAGAGGAGCTGCCCAGGTGGACCACGCCTGCCCAGCCCCCTTCGCCACCTCTCCAGAGGTTTGCTGCCCACCCTGCATCCCTCTGCGGCCATCGCAGTGCCTCACGGCAAGTGACGACACTGAGAGCCCCACTGCTTCATCTGCAAGGGCTCTTCCTTATACAGATGGGGAAACTGAGGCCCAGAGAAGGGAAGGGAGTTGAATAAGGTCATGAGCAGGCAAGTCAGGACAAGTCTAGGATAAACCCCCAAGCCAGGGCTCCTGACACCACCCATGTTCCAGAATCTTCCACACCTGTTCCTAAAATCTCTGAGCTTTCCTAGTCCTCCAGCAACAGGGTCAGCTCCTTTCTTCAGTGGGAAAGCCGAGGTCCCCCACCTGGTCACTGGACGTGGGCAGGCACAGGGTGCTGTCGTCACAGCCACTCCTCTGCCCGAAGGCCATGGCCAGAGCTGCGCCAGGTCTCAGCCGCCTGCTCTTCCCGGGCCCACAGCCCTCGCTGCCCCCAATTGCATTTGCGGCTCAGTCCGCCTTGCCAGCTGCCGGGTCTCCTGCCACTTGTGATTTCAGCTGAAAAAATGAAATAAAGGGGGAGATGAACGCCTCTCCCCTCTGTGACCAGGAGCAAGCCAAGCCGGCGGGTAGCAAGGCCAGGGAGCTGGCTCGCCACTGATCTCATTTGGGGCCGCCAGGGGAATTGTGGCCCCGTAACCCAATCGGCCTGATCCAATCCCAGCTCCTCCCACAGCAGCACTCAGCAATGGGCTGCAGCCTCACCCCCAGCAGGGGTCCAGGAGAGGGGCCCATCCTGTGGGGCCTGGATAGAGAGGCTGTCTGGGGACCGGCAGGACAGGACGAGCAGCAGACAGGCGGGGCAGAGTGCTGAGGCACAGGTGGAGGAAACAGGAGGGCAGATCTCCACCCTTTGAATGACCCCAGTCTGACAAGGGAGGCAAGACAGACCCCCAGAGAGGAAACTAAGTTACAGCCAGAGCGTGCCATGGCAAGCGTTATCCGAGACACAGCGACCCCGTCTGCCCTTCCCAGCCATTATTACCCAGTAGGGACTGCACTGCGCTGCGGGATTTGATGGGAGTAAAACAACCAACCAACCACAGGTCTGGGCACTGTCAGCCCTGGCACTGTAGCTGCATCAGCCCATGTGGTCCCCTCCCCACCCCACCCCACCCCCGCCCTGGCAGTTGCAGGAGCAGGGCCCTTACCGTCTCCACCTGACAGCTGAGGGAGTCACCTGCGGGATGAGGGGAGGTAACCGGGCCAAGAGGAATTGGAAGTGAAGAGCATTCAGAGCTGAGGGGACAGGAAGCACAAAGGGCCTGTGGCAGGAAGGATGACAGATATGCATGGGGAAAGAGTGGCAGGGCAGTCAGAGGCAGAGGCGTGCCGCAGAGGTAAGGCTTTGGAACTTCATCTTAAAAGCCCCAGGAGCAATTACGTTCCCCTGCAGGAATTTCACAGGAGAGGGGTGTTCAGACCGATGGCAATCACCTGCTCCTGAAAACTGAGGCAGGACACATACCCAGCGGTTTTACCCGTTCTTCCTAAATCCCCTGGCTCCAGCATGCTGCCTCCTTGCAGACGTGAGAAAACCAAACGCAGAGACAGACAAACGATAGAGCAGGCGTCAGAGTCTCCTGGAGGCGTGTTCAAGCACAGACTGCTGGGCCCGCCCCAGAGTCTCTGAGTCAGAGGTCTGCAGTGGGGACCCCTTCATGTGCATCTCTGACAAGCTTTCAGGTGATGCCGATGCTGCAGGTCCAGGGACCACACTTTGAGAACCGCTGGGATAGCGCATAAACAGAATCCCTCAGAAAGACAAAGAGGAAATACAGCTTCCAAGCCCAAGCACTAGTCCAGGGAGGCTTCCTGGACTCCTAGGGAGGTGACCGTGAGACTCGGAATCAGATCAGGGTGTGTTTCCTATGTTCTGTCCTGCTGGCCCCTCAGCTTGCTCATGTGACTCAGCCATGCATGCTGCTTCTGTTTGGGGAATGTGGCCCTGACTGCCAGGCCTCCATCCTCTGACCTCGGCTCTTCCCCAGGGATGAACCCCTCTCGGTGGTACCCACTGTGGTACAAGAACATGGTGTCCCTGTGGATTCTCTTTGGGATGGCGTGGCTGGCCTTGATCATCAAACTGATCCTCTCCCTGCTGGAGATGCTGGGAGGGGCGTGTTCCTGCTATCACCACAGCTCCAAGGAGGACTTCAAGTCCCGAAGCTGGCAGCAAGGCCCAGATGGGGAGCCGGAGTCCACTCCCCACAGCAAGGCTGCTGTCTAGAGGGGTCTATGGGAATGATACAGCATCTGGAACCCTCTACTCAGGTTGCACACTGTGGCAAGGACAGCTAGTTTACTCCAGTATTTGCTCGATCTTCTGCCTCAGTAACAAGACCTCTCATTTTAAGCTTGGCACATGACCAGACTAAAGACTACATTTTCCTCCTGTCTTGAGGCTAGGTGCAGCTGTATGATTAAATTCTGCCCAATAAGATATACAGAGAAGTATCCTGTGTGACATGGAATGTTACTTTCAGGTGGGGCAAGGCATTCCCCCTTTCCCCACTTCCTTACTCTAGCTGGCTGCAATGCTGATATGGTGGCTAGAGCTCTGGCCGCCTTATTGTGCCATGAAGTAGGGGCCGTGTTTGCGACTAGTGGCATAATAAGTAGAAAGAGCCTAGATCCCTGATGACTGCAGAGCCATCATAACAAACCTGGACTGAATACCAGCAGATTTCACTTATGCGAGAGAGAAATAAACATCTCATTTAAGACACTATCATTTGGGTTTTTCTGTTGCTCATAACCAAACTTAATTCTGATTGACATACACACCCAGAGACAAAGAGAGCTCTGAGACTGGAGCCTACAGAGGGAAACCACCCCTTGCCCAAGTGAGTTTGTCCAGTGAGAATGTATTAAGGACTGGACTGCTGGCCCCCCCATACCTTCAGAGACCCTCCAGATAAACTCACTCAAGATTTACTGATAACGCTCAGGACTGCTACAACCAGCAGGTGGCTGGTCCCAGTTCAGCTGCTGACCCCTTGCTCATTCACACCACAGAAAAGCCTAGGGCAGGCCAATGGGCTCCTCCTGCCTCGCCCTGCCCCCCCCCCCCCCCCCCCCCCCCCCCCCGCCCCGCCCCGCGTTTGAAGGCTCCAGCCAGTTCGCAGAGCCAGGTGGGTTTGAGGAGGCCACTTCTGTTTGCAGAGCGTCTCACCTTGAGCATTTCTGTCTCTTGCTCAGGGCTGCTACTAAGGCAGCACATAACATATTGGTCCCCACCACACACACCTACGCACCCAGGTCCTACAGCCCAGCCAGGAGCCCCAGGCTGTACCAGCCAGCACCCGAGGGTCACCTGGGGCAGCTGGGTTCTTGCCCTCAGTGGGCTCCCATGACTCTGTTCCCTCCACTCATCCTATAGGTGTCATCACAGGGATCCAGGGAGCTCCATGTGGCCCTTCCCTGAGGACAAACCCCTCAGCCTTGGAGCCCTCCTGGAACTGGCTCAGGGGCAGCCTTTTGGCCAGTGAAGCTGTGAGGCTGTTACACCATCCCGCTTGCACCATCCGGCCTAAGTGGACCAAGGCCAAACCCAGGAGCAACACCAGGGAGTAAACACAGGGTCCACGCTCACTTCCCAAGGCCCCCAGCCTGGGCAGAGGGAAATGGAGGTGAGGAGATTGCTGGAAGCCTGGATGTGGCATCCTGTGTACTTACCACACTCCAGAAAGAGGACCCAGCAATTCAAAACTGGGAGCAAGGGACAGGCCAGCGTGCTGGGTTGGCCACTGTGATCCCAACTCTATCTCACCCCAGGCCCCTTCTCCTCATGCCTGGCCCCCTGGACTCAGCGTGTCCCTCCCCATCAAGCCCTTCACCTCTCCATGCCCACCCCTCCCTACCCTCATGCTAGGAAATGCTTGCCCCAGAGGGCACCAACCTGGGGTGCCTGGAGCCCAGAGGAAGGCTTCTGATTGGCCAGTTCCTCCCAGAGGTCTGCTCCACAGCCAATGAGGAGAGTCGCTGGAACTCTGAAGTCCAAATCCAGAGCGTGGGGTGGGGCTGTGGGCGAATGGGGTGGGGGTGGGGTCAAGAGAAGCCAGGCTGGGGGCCACCTGGAGAGTTCTGGATCTGAGAAAGGCACAAGAACAGAGTGTCAGACCTCAGCTGGGAAATCACAGACCAACATGGACAGTGAGGCTTGCACGTGAGCAAGAGCGAGGGAAGGTAGGAGTGAGGATGACGCGACGGGGGAAGGCAGAGAAAGCCGTCTCCGGGTCTGTGGGTAAGGACCCTAATCATTCATTACTTCCCCCAACCTCAGCCCAGCCACCAAAGGCCTTGAGGAGGGAACGGGCACCCTCAGAGTGTGGCCCTGGAGGGTGACATGTTTGGAGCCAGCCCACTGGTGTAGAAATCCTGGTTGCACCTCCGGCCAGCCCTGTGACCCTGGGCAAATCTTGGATCAGTTTTCTCCTCTGTGAAATGGAGATAAGAGGAGCTCGGATCTCCCAGAACAAAATGAGTGACTGCATGCGAGGAACTGGGAATGGCGGCATCAGCCCAAGGAAGCGCCCAGTGCATTTCAGCTGTCAGCGTTCCACAGCCCGGCCCAGCAGACAGGGACGGGACACAGATGCTCTGCAGGCGGCCGTTACGTGGCAGGCAGCACCTCTACTGACTCCTCGGCAGGCTGCACTGAGCAAGCGGTGACGCAGGACTGAGCCCCACCCTTGGGGGGCTCCCAGGCTGACACCATCGCACCGCTGGCCAGGATAAGGGGACTGGACGTACGTGACTCAGGGAACCTCGAGACAGAGACAGGAAGAGCAGGCCGAGCATGCAAATGCAGGGCCAAGGGACGGTCCACTGCCACCACACCAGGGCAGGCAGACCTCTGACACCAGTGGCTGCCTCTGCCCGCCCTCCCGACGGCTACCCTGCTGTGGTTCCAGTGTGGTGGAGACAAGATGAGATTCAGCCTCATGGGGGGCTCCCCGTGTAACAGCAGTATCTTTTATCGTTATCGTCACTCTTATTAGTTATTGTTATTTCTTAACAGTTATTGGGTGCTCATTACATACCAGACACTGTTCTAAGCTCTTCACTTGTGCTCAGGCACTACGGCTCCCATCAACTCTGCAAGAAGAGAACTATTATTTTTCATGCCGTTTTATGACAGGGAAAATGAGATCTTCAGTGAATGTTAAGAGCAAAGGCAGCCATCTCGTTTCTGTGGGTCACATGAGGGCTGCTGCTGGCCCTCCGTGTTGGAGGGAGGCAGGGAGTCTCTTCCTTTAAGCCCTGCATGACCTTGGCCATGATCTTGGCCAGCCACTCCCTTTCTGGGCCGCAGTTTCCTCACCTGCAAAAGAAGGAGTTGGCTTCAGGGAGTCTGACTCTTCCTACTACTTGTCTCTCAGCCTCAGACTGGTGGTTCTCATTAACCACATTTCAGAGAAGGCTGTTCCCAACCGCACCCATCTCAGTCCCCCTGCGGCTGTCTTAAGGGTTTTGATCCAAGGAGGTTCTTTCTCTCTCTCACACACACACTCACACACTCACACACTCTCTCTCTCCCTCTCTCTCTCTCTCTCTCTCTCTCTCTCTCTCTCTGTCACTCACAGGACCTGGAGACAGACCCAGAGGAGGACACCTGCATAAAACTCCCCAGGCTGTCAGCCGGGCCCTCAGGCCTCTGCAGAGCCACAGGCACGGCTGAGGGAGGGGTGTCCCCTCATTCCAGCAGCCAGACCACAGAGGAACTTGACTCAGAGGAAGCCACAGGACTCATCAGGCAGAGACAACAGCTACGTTGAGAGTCCCCCATCCCCAATGCCCCTGGCCTTTACCTCACCCGGCCCGCACCCCTGGGCTCCACACCGTGTGCTGCCCTGAAGCAGGCCCCACTGACTGCCCTGCTCCGCTCTCTGCAAACCACACGCAACGCAGGCTCCACGCACTGCAGACCCCGGGCCTCCCACCCACTGCCCACCCCACCCACACACACTGCTGTCCCCAGGCCTCCCACCCACTGCCCACCCCACCCACACACACTGCTGTCCCCGGGCCTCCCACCCACTGCCCACCCCACCCACACACACTGCTGTCCCCAGGTCTCCAGCCACACTGATGCTCCCTCCTCTCCTCCAGCAGACAGTGCTGGACCCTGTATCCCCTGCCCCTCCTTTGCCCTTTGCTAGCCAAGGCCATCTCCAAAATTGTCCCTCGGGGCCAAGGAGAAGCCACCGTCATCCCCCAAGGCCTCCTCAGCCCATCCATAGGGTCTTTGCCCAAGATTCTCAGTCTCCGCCCTGCCCCAAACAGAAAACCTCTCCCAACCCATCAGGGACCCCACACCAGCCCAAGGCCTAATGGCAGGAAGAGCAGCCGGAGCTGATGCCGCCCAGGCTGTGGCCTGCTCGCCCACCCCTCCAGCACATTCTCCAGAGTGAAAGCAAATCCCTCCAGACCGTCCACAGCCACTGACAGAGCCGCCTGCCCTGTGACTGGCCGTGGGGTAGGGCCCTGTTCAAAATGCCTACGCTCCAACCTTTCCACATCTTAGATCAGCTTTCATCTCGTTTATTCTTCCCTGGACTCGGGCAGATGTGTGTCTATATCCTAATTTATCACTTGCTTGCTGAGCGACATTTGAGAAGACAAGAGCCTCAGTCTCCCCATCCATGAAATGGAAATCTCATACCAACCTTGAGATTGTATTGATGAGTGTGGGGGAGGATGAGGGGGGTGGGTAACAAATGAGACAGCACCCATCCATGTTGGGCTGGGACAAAATAGGGCTCAAAAATATCTGCTGTCCTCCTTTAATCTTCTTGGGCTCAAATTCCCCCCTTGAGCCTCTTTCATCAGGCAGCTCACGAAGCCCGTCCGCGCCCCTTCCTCCAGGAAGCCCTCCTAGACCTGCCTGCCCTCTCGCCTCCAGTGGACTTGAGAGGGGCAGGATATGAGGCGGGGTGGAGGGAACACATTTTGCAGAGCTCCGGGAGGCGAGAAGACAGACTGTGAAACGAGAGGGAGGGTTGGTGTGTGTCTTGGTGGCTCCGCATCAGCGCACTGGCCACAGCCTCTAAGGGTCAGGTCATTGGCCGGGGGGTGGGGCCAGAGGGGTAGGTGGGTGTGGGACTTCGGCACCATTCTCTCGCATTACTCTCGCTTGGCCCCCGTCTCCATCCACTCTCCGACTTTCTCTAAACCCTGAAACCCCTGGGGGAGTGAGGGGGAGACAGGAGCTGACCTCCGTGGACTGCATCACCAGGCTCCTTTGGTCTGTGGCTCCAGTTCTCTCAGGCCTGGGAGGGAACGTGGTGGCAGGCAGGAGGAGAGTTCTCCCCACAGGCCCTGGTGTTCACAGTGCCTGCACTCCCAGGGCAGTGGCCCCGGCTGGGTGCTAGTGACAGCACCTCCCTTGCCCCTTTAGCCCCAGGTGGCGACGACTCCTCACCGTTGCTGATCCCTGGGAGCTGCACCATCCTACACACACTGACCTGCCCACGCTCTGTACACATTCCATTCCATTCTCTTCAATGAACCCTTGGGAGGTGCCATTTGTTCCTGGCAAGAACCCCGCTGATCCAAACTCCCAGTGCATCAATCTCCCACCACCCCTTTGCACGCAGCTGGGAGACCGGGGCTCAAAGCACTGAATTAAAACCACAGAAGACTCAATCCAGCCGCCCTGACCAGGAAATGGCTCCAGCTCTTGCTCTGGGTAATGGCAAGAGGGTGGAGACCCAGATAGGTTGCCAGGCAGACCCCATCACCCTGGCCTGTGGGCAAAGCAGCATGTCCTTGACCTTGTGGAGAAGCCAGGCAGGAAGAGACAGACCCTGTCCCCAACATAGAGCTCCTCCATCAGACTGGGAGCTCAGTGGCTTCAGAAATGATGTTTTTTTTATTTGACCAGGTGCTCCCTACATGCAGGGACTGTGCTTTACCTTGTTATCCCCAGTAGCTAACTCAATCACAGACATCTCAGTGCAAAACTCAGAGACACAAATGTACCAAGTGCAGTGCCAGCCACCTAGTAGGGAAGCAGATTCATACAAACGTCCCCATAGCCGGGCTCATACCTGCACTCCCAGCACTTTGAGAAGCCAAGGTGGGAGCCCAGGAGTTCAAGACCAGCTTGGGTAACATAGTGAGACCCTGTCCCTACAAAAAATTATTAAAAATTAGTGAGGCATGGTGGTGCACGCCTGTAGTCCTAGCTACTTGGGAGGCTGAGCCAGGAGGATAGTTTTAGCTCAGGAGTTCCAGGCTACGGTGAGCGACGACCGTGCCACTGCACTCCAGCCTGGGTGATGTAGGAAGACTGTCTCTAAAGAATAAATATATAATAAATATATAATAAACGGCCCCATAAGGCAGTGTCATGTGTGATGTGCTGGTGGCCCAGAGCTTGGTCCCTGCCTGGGTGCAGTCTCAGGCTTGTCACTCACTCCTGTGTGACCTTGGGCAAGTCACTTCACCTTGGGGTGACCAACTCATCCCAATTTTCCTCAGACCGTCCAAAAAGCTTTTTAGTCCCGGAAAAAGTGGGACAGTTTGTCCACCCCACGTAGCCTCCCTATGCGTCAATTTCCTCAAATGTCAACGTGGAAATGCTAACAGCCGCGTGCGCCTCCCACGGAAGGCCGTTGCGCGGATGGAATGAGTTCGTGCCAATCGAGAACTTCGAAAGCGTCTGGCACAGAGTGAAGGTCTATATGCTTTGTCTTCTCCCCAGCGGCAGATTCTGGGACAGGATTTGGCTGCAAGTGGTTTATTTGGGAAGTGATTCCAAGAAGTAAAACACAGAAAGGAAAGACACATTAAGGGGCAGGTAACCGCTGTGGGCGTCTGCCCCCCCCCCCCCCCCCGCTGGAGACCTGCACAAGCAGCACAGAGCGGGCGAGCGGCAAGGCAGCCGGGGAATATGGTCCCCAAATCCCATCCTCATTGCTCAAGGCCGTCACCCGGAGTGGGGAGGTGTCCGCTCCCCAGCACATGAGGTTGCAAGTCTGCAGAGTGCATGGGATGCGAGCGCAGAGCAGGCCAGGCACTGTCAGCATCGGCCACGGGCGTGCCAACCATTCTCGGGACGCACAGAGGTCTGGGGCAGGGGGGCGCAGCTGCCCGCTGTGGGAGAGGGGAGCCAAGGCGGGGGCGGGAATGTCTGGGTGAGCTTTGAAGGCTGCGTAGGAGTTTTCCAGGCAAAGGAGGAGGCAGGCCTTATACAGAGTGGGTGCATAATAAATGTTTAGATGCCTGTCACAAAAGAACATTTAAATGAATGCCAAATAAGCTGAGAGTGATTCAAAAGCTTCAGCTCGCGGGGCTGACTCGATGCTAGAGAGCTGTAGACAGAGGGGAGGGGAAGCAGTAGGCCTGAAGGCATCAGGAAAGGCTGGATCGGGGCACGAGGACCTGAGCCGGTCACTGGCGGACAGGTGAGGAGGAGGGAGACCAAGTAGAAGAACCTTGGAAACTGAGGAGGAGAAGCAGGAATGAGCGGAAGCAGAAAGGAGCACCAAAGAAGAGGAAGGGGAGAGAACGGAAAGGAAGGGAGAAAGGGGGGAGGAAGAACTGAACCTGAGGGAGGAGGAGAATCGACCTAGACTGCTCCATCACAGGCGTGGAGGAGAACCCTGGACTCCGGCATCACAGAGGTAAAGAACAGTGATAACGTCGTGGCATCGGGTTCTCAAGTCCCGAGTCCTGCCCAAAGTGGAGGCCGGAGCCATCGGGAAGGCTTCCCAGGGGAGTGAGCCCTGAGCCTCCAGGAGGCCACCGAGAGCCCAAGAACTTGAGCTCCATGGGAAGCAGCCTGCGGGGGCCCCCGGGAGCAAGAGCCAGCTGAGGGCAAGGCGCTGTCCCCAAGCCAGGAGGGAGGAGGGTTCCAGCGGATATTACCACAGCTGCACAAATACTGCTGTTTTGACTGGTAGTGGGGCTTGTTTCATTTTTACCCCAGGAACCGCAAGTGTGATGTGCGGACTCGTTTTAGAACATGACACCACAGGGACAGCAGCAGCCTCCGGCCTCGCCTCTCCCACTTCTCCGGGGAGACGCGCGCACGCATGCGCACCACGCAGGGTCGCCGAAAAGGAACCCAAGCCACAAACATCCAATCCGCCGGTGTCAAGGGTCTACTGGAAATAAACACCTAACTTGTTGCAACGGTAAGAACACCCCTTTTTCTAAAATACGTAAAACACGGCAGTGCCTGGACTATTAAAAGACCTATAAATGTATTTATTACACTATTATTTAGAGGCTGAATAACTGAGCAGCTAAGAGCATGGACTGGAGCCACACTGAGTTCAGAGCTCTGCTTCGCCCCTCACTCGCTGTGTGACCATGGGCAAGTTGCTTAAGTTCTCTGTGCCTCAATTTCTCCACCTCTAACATAGGGATAATAGTATCACCTCCCACACAGCATTGTGAGGACTACACATGCAAAGAGCTCAGAAAATAGCCCGGCTCAGACATAGATAGACATGAAAGCTATTGTCATCATCATCAGCACCTCCTTCTGAAAGGAACCGGAAATGACCAAACTCCCCATCCCACCCCAGCATATGCCATAGACTCCTGTCACCCCCCAGACAAACTACACCTTGGGCAATAGTGTCCTGGGACTGGGGGTGAGGGGAGGGAGGGACAGAGAGAGAATGAATGTGAGCGCTTCATGAGTTCAACAGGAAATGTCAGCTGCCCCAAAGGCATGATCCCAAGATAGCTTGAGCCCGCTTTTGACCCCAGACCTCATCTGCAGCCTGAGGCCACAGCTGCACGCCCCTCTGCCCACCCCTGTGGGAGTGTCCTTGGGAGAAGGGAGGGACCCAGCAGGGCCTCGGCTGTCACCACCCGAGGAGACCAACTGCACTGGTTAGGCCAAACCCCGGGGCGGGGTCGGCAGGTGAACTGAGGTTAGGATCTGGTCGGTATCAAATCTCTTCATGGCAGGATTTGTCTGGGGAGAGAGGAAGTGAGGGCAAACGTGTACCATTTTCGGGTTTGGCTTGGAGAGCGGCCCAAACCGGGTGTGCACAGCGTCACCTGGAGGCTTGTCCAAACACAGACTGCTGGCCCCACCCGCAGGGCGTCTGACATCTAAGATGACTTTCTTCTCTGACGAGTTCTCCTGCTGCTGCCGCTGGTCCAGCAGGCACACTTTGGGGACTGTTGCTTTAGGAGGGGCGCCTAGACAGACCTCTGTCCAAAACCCAGTCCTACTCCTGGACGCTGCGTGGCCTTGGTCAGGTCCCTTAAAGTCTTGGGCCTCGCCGGGCGCGGTGGCTCACGCCTGTAATCCTAGCACTCTGGGAGGCCGAGGCGGGTGGATGGTTTGAGCTCAGGAGTTCGAAACCAGCCTGAGCAAGAGCAAGACTCCATCTCTACTAAAAATAGAAAGAAATTAATCGGACAACTAAAAATACATAGAAAAAATTAGCCGGGCCTGGTGGCACATGCCTGTAGTCCCAGCTACTTGGAAGGCTGAGGCAGAAGGATTGCTTGAGCCCAGGAGTTTGAGGTTGCTGTGAGCTAGGATGATGCCACGGTACTCTAGCCTGGGCAACAAAGTGAGACTCTGTCTCAAAAAAAAAAGTCTTGGGCCTCAGTCTCCCCATTTCTAAAATTGGGATTCTAAAACCCATCCTCAGCCTGGCTGTGTGGATTCCAAGAGGACACGGAGGCTGAGTGGCCAGCATGGAGCCCGGCGCCCAGTGGGCAGACCAGACACTGACTATCACTATCATTCCTTCGGCGGCTGGGACTGGTGGCTTCCCTCCGGTATTTGCACTTCCCTGTCGGTGTTCCCCAGTCATTAGCCAGGCACACGGCTGCCCAGAATAAAGACATTTCACAGGCTGCCTGGAGGCAATGCCACCTCATGATGAGCACTGACTGTTATGTATTGGGTGGGATGTTGGTTTGGCTATGGAAACGCAGAGGCCCAAAATAGTAGTGGCCTCAATAATGGAGAAATGTGTGTATTTCTCATGTGGTATAAGGGTCCATGGCTCTTGTATCTTGTTGCTCTTGTATATTCTCAGTGTAAGACCTTTGTCTCATCGTGTGGGATGGCTGCTCCAGCTTCTGCCATTGCGCCTGCATCCCAGCCAGGGGAAGGAAGCCAAAGGACGATCATACTTCTTCCCTTTAAAGTCATGACTAGGAGCTGTAAATATTTCTATTCACATTCTATTGGCTGGTGGCTGGAACTTAGTCACATGACCGCATCTAGCTGCAGCAAGGCTGGGAAGTGCAGTCTTCAGCTGAGCTGCTACACAACCAGTGAAAAATGCCATTGCTATGTAAGAAAGGGAGCGTGGGCACGGTGCTTACAATAGGGTATTGTCAGAATATGTATGTACAACCCCTGGGAATTGTTCTTAAAAGGAGGGAGTATCCCCTTTTTCGGCCCTTCTTTCTTCCTGTTTTTGGGATGTAGATGTGATGCCTGGAGCTCAAACAGCCTTATTGGACCATGAGGTGAAGCTCCATGTTAAGAAAATAGATCGACTGGGTAGGAGGGCCTGTGTCCCCAATGACTGTGGACCTGCCATGCCAGTCCTGAGCTGCTTCCCTCTGGACTCTGTCCGCATGAGAGAGAAGTAAGTGTCTGCCTCATGTCACACACTGTTATTTGGGGTTTTCTGTCCTGGCAGCTAAACTCAATCTTGACTGACACTCTTCTTCCCCAGCGAATTGGGCCACCTGCTCCCTAGCACTCCAGCTGGGAGTCCTCATTGTCAGTCATCACGTGTTTTGGGAAGCTGGGGGGAGGGTGGGACTCATGGGAAGTTGTAATATTTCACTGAGCTTTTAGTCGTGTTCCTGGCCCCGTGTAACCTGCTGTGATAGACAGGACAACGGTCCCAGTTCTCGTCCCTGCCTGCGGATCCCCGTGCTTTGCTGGGCGACGTTGTGATGCCTTCTTGCTCTACGCAGGCTCAGCCCTGGGATGCGCGTTGGCCAGCGGGGTGTTAGCAAGTGGGACGCAAATGAGACTTGAAAGTGCTGGTGAGTCTGGGCTTTTTCAATTGCCATAGACATGAGGACATTTCTGGGCCAACCTGCCAGAGGAAGGGAGACACACACAGAGCTGCTTCTGATACAATAACCAAGGCTCCCAGAGCAGAACTGCCCACCAGCACCCTCAGCAGAAAACAGGGGAGAAGTGAAACCGCCACCTCCTCAATACCAACTCCGGGCCTGGAAGTGCTAACTCATTTCAATGAGGCGGCGATGCCGGGGGCAGCCTTGGACCAGCCTCCAGCCTGACTTGGAAGCCCTGGTGTCCGCACCACCCCACAGTGCCTCGAAGGCAGCCCTGACCCTGCTTTCTCACCTGGCCACCCTCCTCGCCCACTCCAGCGTGGTCTGACCTCAAAGCACCTCTCTGTGAGGAAGGACCTCCCAGCCTGTCTTCCTTGCCCCTGTCCACAGCTTGGCCTCTGGGTGGCTGCAGTCTTCCAGATTTCCTCCCACCCACCTGGCCACACCTTCCAGGTATAGCACGACAGTCTCTGTCTGTATTTTTTTTTCCTCTTTCCTTCTTTCTTCTTTTATTCCCTTTCTTCCTTCCCTTCTTCCTGTTTTCTTTCCTTCTTTCCTGAAATGGAGGGCAACTGACCTTCATTCTTGGGCAGAAGGTCACTTCTGCAGAGCAGTTAGCCACTCGAATGCAAGACAGCCAGGCATCCTTCATTTTGAGCTGGGGGAGGTGGTGGATCAATCCGCGTAAATCTTTTGAGATATTCAGGGAGAAGACTGTGTGGAACCAGGCTACAATAGTGACCTGTGGCCCTGAGATCTGTGGACAGATCTGGGCTATAAAGGCTCCAGTTCTCTCTTACCCTGGTACATAGACTCAGGACTTAGCCATTTGGAGCTGAGTAAACCCCTAAGAATCTTGATAGCTGCAGAGAAGGGAGCTGCAGAGGGAGCCCCTGGACGTGCTGTAGTATGGCTGGTGGAGGCTGGATCCCTTACCTGCAATCTCCACTGCCAGCTCATCTTCTGTCAATGCTGGTTTTACTCAAGGCCCAGCCTAAAGTCATCTTCTTTTCTCATTCTGCATTTTCTCTCCAGGCCATAAAGTCCCTGCTAAGACACCAACAACCAACTACAGCTTGATAGCTCTCAAATATTTATCTCTGAACCAGGTTTCTCCTTTGAGCTCCTGGAACTAAGCAGTCAGTATCATCACCTTCTACATTGCCTCATGGTTCAAGGTGGCTGCTTCAGCTCCAGCCATTTTGTCTGCATTCAGTCAGAAAAGAAGGAGAGAAGAACATGCTCCACACTCTCCTGTCCCTATGAAGGAGATTTCTTAAAGAGCTGTGCATCACATTTCTTACATTTCTCTGGGTAGAACTTAGTCACATGGTCACATCCCATTTCAAGGGAAACTGGGAAATACTGTCTTTTAGCTGGGTGACAAAGTACACAGCTAGTATTGGATTATGTTACGAAAGAATAAGAGACTAAATAGTGGGAGGAAATCAGGAATTTCTACCACAATGCCCCAAATCCAAAACATAATCCTACTCCCAAAATAGGACCCCCAGGTTTTGTATCTTAGCTTGAGCCACTGCCAGGTGCCTCGCTGCACAAGGCAGAAACCCCCTTACAAGGCCACCCAGAGAATCAAGTACTAGTTGATGCTGCAACACAGAGGAAACCTGAAAACATGCCCAGCGAAAGAGCCAGACACAAAGTCCACATGCTGTGTGATTCTGTTTGTGTGAACGTCCAGAGTAGGGAAACCTGGAGAGACCAGGGTGGATGGTCGCCTAGGACTGCTCTGGGGGCAGGACGGGGAGCAGGAGGTGATGGCTAAAGGATACAGGGTTTCTTGCAGAGGTGGAGAAAACGTTCTGAAATGGATTGTGTTGATGGCTGCACATACCTGTGAATATACGAAAAACCATCGAATTGCACACAGGTGAATTGTGCGATGCATGAATTATAGCTCAACAAGTCCTTTTAAATAAAGAAACCCACTGGCAGGTAAACTTCATGAGGATGGGACTTTGTTGCCTCCTAAAAGTCCCTGGAGTGTGGTGGGCACCCGGGAAAGATTAGATAGATAGATGATAGATAGATAAATAAAAAGAGTCAGTCTTTTAGTCTGACTTTGGATGAACATTTTTTGGAATCAATGACTGAGACCTTTATAAAAAGCGGTGAGGCGGGGCTCTGGTTCCCACACCTGCCGTTCATTCGTTCACTCATGCAGGCACCACCACACGTTCACGGAGCGTCTCCTGTCTATTAAGCCTGGTTCTGGGCTGAGGAGCGACAGAGACCAAGACAGTGACAAGCAGCGCCTTTTGAGGACACAGACATGGGGTCAAGGTCATGAACATGTCGACAGGCAATCCCAGTTCTATGTGTGGAAGGAGAAATATCATGTTCTTTATTTCTTAATAAGTCAAGTTTCATTTCCAGTGCTGCCTCAGATGAGGAGGAAAGAGAGCGTGTCCGTCTGTGCTGCCCACTTCTCTTCCTCCACCTTCCTCTTTCAGTTCCTCCTTTCTTCTAGCCCAGGAAAAGCATTTTTCTTTCTTTCTTTTTTTTTTTTTTGTAGAGACAGAGTCTCGCTCTGTTGCCTGGGATAGAGTGCTGTGACATCAGCCTAGCTCACAGCAACCTCAAACTCCTGGGCTCAAGCAATCCTTCTGCCTCAGCCTCCCATGTAGCTGGGACTACAGGCATGTGCCACCATGCCCGGCTAATTTTTATATATATCTATATCTCTCTCTATATATATATGTATATGTTTAGTTGTCCAGATCATTTCTTTCTATTTTTTAGTAGAGACGGGGTCTCGCTCTTGCTCAGGCTGGTCTCGAACTCCTGACCTCTAGTAATCCACGCACCTCGGCCTCCCAGAGTGCTAGGATTACAGGTGTGAGCCACCGCGCCTGGCCCAGGAAAAGCATTTTTCAAGTCGAGGAAGGGAGTTCAGTTGTTATGGTTACATAAGAAAATATCCCAAAACTTAGGGACTTAAATGACATTTATTGTGCTCATGAAGCTGCAATTCAGGCAGAGCTTGGTGAGGCTCTACCAGGCCTCTGCTGGGGTGGCTGGAAGGCTGGGGCAGGATCACCTGAAGATTCATTCCCTCACGTGTTTGGTGTTTGATGTTGGCTGTTGGCTGAAACCTTAACACCTGTGTACATGACCTCCCCATGTGGCCTGGGCTTCCCCACAGCATGGCAGCTGGCTCTCAAGGTTAAGTATTGAGAGAGAGAGACCTGGCCCGGGGAGCCACAGCGACACCTGCACAGCATTCCATCTACCTAGGCAGCCTCAAAACCCTCCGCAGTTGCAATGGGATGAGCAAATATCCCCCTCCTGATGGAAAGGTTCTGCAACAGCATGTAGGAAAGAAGATATGTCTGTGTCCATGTTGGGAATATATAAGCCACCACAGGAGTGGGAGGGGGCCAGTCTACCTTTTTTTAAATCTCTCCTACTTTTTTTTCAATTTTTTTCAATTTTAGTAGAGACGGGGGTCTCGTTCTTGCTCAGGCTGGTCTCGAACTCCTGGACTCAAGCAATCTTCCCACCTTAGCCTCCCAGAGTACTGGGATTACAGGCATGAGCCACTGTGCCAGGACTGATCTCCCGTTTTTTAACGCCCTCATCCTCTCGGTTCCCCTCAGGGCTTGGGATTTAGAACACAAAGACTAGTGACTTTGCTTTCCGCTTTGTCAGGGCCCTTCCCTGAGGAGACAAGGACCTCAGTCAACAACTCACAAGCCTCCCCAGGAGAGGAAACATGTTCTGAGAGCCACCCTGGCCTGGAGGATGGGGATGCCCTGGAAGGGAGGGGAAGGGAGAAGCCTAGGGGTGTGTGAGAGTCAGTCAGGTGGGGGCAGGGGTCTGCGGTTCCCTCCAGGCTGGAAGGGAACAGCAAGTGCAAAGCCTCTGAAGGAAGAGGAAAAGAAGTCAGAGCTGAGAGAGGACAGAGGAAAGATGGGGGGTGAGGGATCCGCAGACCAGTTGGATTTTTTACCCACCTTCCAGTAGGAAGTCCTTGACAGGATTAAAGCAGGAGAGTGACATAAGATCGCTGTAGAGATTACTTTGAATAAAGCAAAGTGGATTCGAGAAGCCTTTGCAAGGCAGAAATACTGGGTCTCAGCGACTGACTGGTGTGGGGGCAGGGGAAGCCGCCAGGCTCTCACTCTCAGGGCACCTTCCTCACAGCCACGCCAGGAGCTGTTGCACCCCACGTGCCCGCCCGCGCGAAGGGGGCGGGCCACAGCGTACTTCCCTAAGGGCCTTACTCCCTGAGCAAGCGTCCTCTCTGGACTGTCTCAGGGGACAGAGCTAAGTGGCCTCCAACACTGGGGTTCTCGGCCAAGGACAGGGGCGCAGAGGCCCGGCGGGCCCGGGAGGCAGTGGAGAGTTGGGAGAGCCGCGGGCGCACCCTCGGGTGGGCTGGCCACCGCTCTGCCTCCAGCGGGAGGAGGTGGGCAAGGCGAGGCCGGGAGAACACACCTGAGGTGGGCAGACGAGTCTGCACTGGGACAGAATCTAAGGCTGCCTGGGCCCCTGTGCCACCGCTCTGGGCACCCGCTGCGGGCACTTTTGTGCCCTGGGCAGCAAAGCCACAGGACGAATGCGCCCATCTTCCCGGAACAACAGTTTGACTCCAAGAATGTGAGGAAAATAATATTATTTCCATATTAAACAGTATGATGAAACAGAATGCACAATTTCAACAAACGGAAGACTTGAGATCACACTGGGGCCTCGAGCCGGCTGTCTTGAGCCAAGGCCCGCCGAAGCTCTCAGGGGAATGTGGTCTGGCTCCTCAGGGCAGCACTTTGGTGGAAAAGTTTGAGAAAGATCACAGGGTTTGTTAACACCCGCAGTCCCGAGGATTGCGCTGCGAACAGGAGCCGCGGCTGCCAGGAGCAGCTGCGCATGGAAGGGCTGCAGGCCACACGGGAGTCACCCTGACGAGGGGCCCCCGTCACCCACAGCGCCGAGAGACAGGGAAAGTCTTGACAGCGTCCCTCACTGATGGGTGGTGGCCTCCCCGGGAGCTGGCCCCAGTTCCCAGCGAGTCATCCCTGTCCTCTGTCCCTCTGGCCCCAGCACAAGCTCCTCTCTGGCCGGCGACTCCACAGCGCAAGTCCAGCTGCGCTTCGGCCAGTGGGAGCCGCAGAGGAGACAGGAGAGAAAGCGGCCCGTCCTGCAATGGCCTGTTTGGGCTCTGCTTTGGCCGCCAGTGCCCGATTCTGCCACCTTTGCCCCCTGGTCAATGAGTGCTGGAGTGGCCTGGGGTGAGAACAGGGGACCACAGGGCTGGGTGGGAGGGGGCGTGTGGTGGGACGGCCAGCAGGAGACAGACAAAGGTTGGTGGCCCTTTGTGGTGTGACGGAGCGAAGGAGAAAGGAAAGAACAAGCACAGGGAGAATGAGGGACGTCGTATATTGGCATCGTCCTCCGATGAGAGGAGAAACCCTAGTCAGGGGTCCAAGAGGACCTCTGCAGACACCCAGTGGCCCTTGGCTACAGAGGACTTGGTACAGAAACATAAGAGCTGGACCCGCTCCTCAGGGAACCCCTGATAGAAGGGGGAGCCCAGTCTGAGGCGGACACAGCCCCGTCCCCAGGGAGCCTCAGTCTGAGGCGGACACGGCCCCGTCCTCGGGGGGCCCCCGTCTGAGGGGGACATGGACCCATCCTCGGGGAGCCCCAGTCTGAGGGGGACATGGCCCCGTCCTCGGGGGGCCCCAGTCTGAGGGGAGACACGGCCCCATCCTCGGGGAGCCCCAGGCTGAGGGGAGACACGGCCGCATCCTTGGGGAGCCCCAGGCTGAGGGGGACACGGCCCCATCCTTGGGGGGTCCCAGGCTGAGGGGGACACGGCCCCGTCCTCGGGGAGCCCCAGTCTGAGGGGGACACGGCCCCGTCCTCAGGGAGCCCCAGTCTGAGGGGGACATGGCCCCGTCCTTGGGGAGCCCCAGGCTGGACACGGCCCTGTCCTAGGGAGCCCCAGTCTGAGGGGGACACGGCCCCGTCCTCGGGGAGCCCCAGTCTGAGGGGGACACGGCCCCGTCCTCGGGGGGCCCCAGTCTGAGGGGAGACACAGCCCCGTCCTCGGGGAGCCCCAGGCTGAGGGAGACACGGCCCCGTCCTCGGGGAGCCCCAGTCTGAGGGGGACACGGCCCCGTCCTCGGGGGGCCCCAGTCTGAGGGGGACACGGCCCCGTCCTCGGGGAGCCCCAGTCTGAGGGGGACACGGCCCCGTCCTCGGGGGGCCCCAGTCTGAGGGGGACATGGCCCCGTCCTTGGGGAGCCCCAGTCTGAGGGGGACACAGCCCCGTCCTTGGGGAGCCCAGGCTGAGGGGGGTCTCCTTAGGGCCCTGCAGAGGCTCTCGCCTCTCTCACCACATGCACTTCTGTGGCTTTGCTCCAAATTCCTGTAAACTGAGATGGGAAATCCCGGGAACCGAAGCACTTTTAATCATCCTGCTTTACAGCCTTTCCCTGGGTGACTCAGCCGTAGGAAAATCACAGATCTTGAGTGAGCCTGGAACGGAAACCAAAAGCGAGAGTGGTGAGTGACAGAGGCATTGTTGACAGCCCGGGCAGCCGTGGGGCTTGTCCCCAGAAAGGGGCCTCAGAAGGAGCTGCTCTCAGCTGCTCACCTGCAGCTACTGCCCGACAGAGGCAATGGGTGGGCTGGGGCCGGAGGATACCCAGCCCAGGTCAGCGCCGCGGCAGGGCTGGCCCGAGGTCCAGGCAGGGGCCAGCGCACAGCAGTGAACATCTAGGGTGGTCTCGGGTGCCGTCCAGGCCTCTGACCCCTGCCCTTCCCAGCGTGGCCCCCTCGGCCTTGGCCCACGCAGGCCCCCTCCTGCAATGCCCCCCGACTCTCCCAAGCGCCACACACTGCTCTCTGACAGCCCCTCTTGGCCTCCTCAGAGCCGTCACACCCTGTGTCCGAGCACTTCTGGGCACTTGCTGTCGCCTGACGGATTTGGGGTATTTGGGGGCTTTTGAAAACTTCTCACCTGGACCCTGAAGCCTGGAGAACAGGCATTGCCTGCAGCAGAATGGGCCCTTAGGAAAACCTAAATAAGGAAGGAAGGAGGGAAGGAAGGAGTAGAACCAGAACCCACACTTTCAGTTTTCTTGGCCGAAGGCAGAGATCGGGGGCCATGAAATGCTGGGGACATTCAACCTCACTGTCTTTCTCCAAAACTATGAGAGGGAGACACCTCTCCAAGCTGACAGGGGCCTTAGAAATCACCTGAAAACCAGGCCCTCTGAGGGGAAGGGGCCTGCCCAAGGCCACACAGCATGCCAGGAGCAGAGCCAGGGCTTGCACCGGGGTTCACTGTCCTCCCGCCCCCCTGACCCTCCACCCTTGTACCTGGACCCTGGGCTCTGGGCCAGGCTGAACCCAGAGGGAGACATACTGTTCTGTACTACTTCCCGGGGCAGGGCGGGCGGGGCAGCCATGGCAGTGGCTGGCCGGTCCCACCCAGAGTGGGCACATTGCATCACCGAGAGGGCCTGGCCAGTGCTAGCAGCCTCCGCAGCCCAGGGAAAGCTGCACTTTGCAAACACCGAGCTGCCTAGATCCCCATCCCGGTTCTTAAGCAAGAACCCAAGACATTCCAGCCCCGGCCAGTGGTGAGAGCAGGGCTGCCTGGGTATCCTTCTCCTGCCGGGGCAGCTCTGGGGCTCACCGCAGCCTGAGGGTATGGGCATGGGCTGCTCAGGGGGACGCCGGCTGTCACCTGATGGCAACAGCGTTTGGAGAGGATCATACAAATTATTATTCCAGGTTACTCTGACTGGCACTTCACAAATATCTTCTCACCTAACCCTTCTATAAACCCAATGAGGAAGCTGCTGTTATTATCCCCGTTTTACAGCATGGAGACATTGGGGCCCTGAGACAGGCAGTGACTTGCCGTGGCGGCATGGCCGGCATGTGGTGGAGCCGGGACTGCCCAGCGCCAAATCCCTGCTCTCCATCACCCTCTGCTAGCAGCCCGGCTGCCACCGCACCCCCCCGCCTCCAACCTCTCAAATGCTCCAGAGAAGGACACTCGAACTCTGGGTGCGAGACACAAGCCCTCTGGATAAGTGACCAAATGGCTGCAGGTGCCGGGGGAATGGGTGGCGGCGGGACCCTGTGCTCAGCCATGACAGAATCATGCGTTGGAATCTCCCCTTTGCCTGGTTCACATGGTAGGGAAGCTTGAGGGATGGGAACTAGCATTTGGCTTCAGGGAAGCCTCTACCGGGAGCCTGCCCTGGGCCAGACACTTGTAAGATGACGACGTGCAGCCCAGGGCAGGGCAGGTCATTTGAAAGTTCTTCGGTGTTTGAACCAGCTGTGTTTTAGGGCTGGGTCCAGAGGAGGACAGTCTCTACTGAGGGTGCCCAGGGCTCCGCCCTGTGACCTTCCCCGCCCAGTACTGTCCTTAGAGACCATGATGAAGATCCACCCACCTACTGAGTTTCGAGAAGGCTGGCAGGGTGAGCTAGTTCACACAGGGAAGACAGAGTCCAGAAGGCAGTCTGCCCATGAAAGATGAGGTGTGTAGTTCAACAATCCTGGAATAGCCACTGAGGCCCTACTGGGTGCCAGGCCCTGGGGACCCAAAGGGACAATGAGGGGTCACAGCCCTGGATGCAAAATGGAGGGTTGAGTGGAACCGCAGGACCCGATGCCAGACTTGGAGTCCACACAGAATGGAATGGTTAACCTGGGGGGACGGTCCCGAAAAGCCTTACAGGAGAGGGACTTATCTGAGCCTGGCTTTGAATGGCAAATGGAACGATAGAGCTTCCTGCCCGCGTAACCACGGGATTCGTGTGAAAATCAGATGAGATAATGGAGGGAAAGGTCTTGTGACCTGATTTAAAAAAAAGACAACTTCTGTACTTCCACAGGTGAGGAAACTGAAGACCGAAAAGGGAGTATGACTCACCCAAGGTCAGCCAATGAGTTAGAGGCAACACTTGAAGTAGACTTTCTGATTCCGGCACTGGGTTCTGGCTTCTCTATACTGACTTTCCCAGAGAGCGAATTCCATTGCTAAAACTGCTTTTCTAAGTATCTTGTTTATAAATGTTAATACAGAGTGGTGGTCCTTTACACTGTAGTATGAATTAGTGGTCAGCATTCTTGGCTAGGAGATGTCAAAGAACAGGGCAGCAAGGGAAATGTAAAAGTGGGAAGGGAGGTTGGAGATGAGAAAGGACAATTTGGGAATATGTAAGGCTTGGGGCCAGGAGGGGCGTTAAAGTACTTAGGCAATGGGGTACAGGAAGGTTTCTCTGGAAGCAGGAAGAGAGTTCAGAAAAGAGAGGTGAGAATGCCAAATGCAAACACTAACCGAAGGCTCTGTGTCCAGACCCTTCCTCCCCAGGGTGAGGAGCCGGGCCTGGTGTAAGACAGCAGAGACCTATGCCATGGGCCTCTCCGAGCCCCCAGCTCTACCAAGAGCTGCCCTGGGGCAAATGGGAGCTTGCCCCACTCTCTCTTCCTTGCGCAGAAGGAAACAGGAAAATAAGCAAGACTCTGAGATGGGCATTCAGGCTTCTGGGCCACCCCTGCCCCGCCCTGAGAGGAGCCCAGCTGCAACTCTTAAACTTGTTTCCTAGAAATCGCAGGCCGGCAGTGAGGTTGCTTCTTCGTTATGTGAACGTACTAAGTTCCCAAGGTAACTGGGCTCGGAGGATAATGCGGTCTTTCTCTTTTTCTAGTTTTCCTTTATCGTTGTTGACTTGGCCTGCTACACCCTGCAGCCACCTCTAATGTCAAGCCAAGGAAACAAATTTGGAGAAAACGAACAAACAAAGATATACAAAGAAAGTTACAGCTGGGCATGGTGGCTCACACCTATAATCCCAGCACTTTGGGTGGCCCAGGTGGGAGGATCACTTGAGGCCAGGAGTTGGAGACCAGTCTGAGCTGCACAGTGAGACCCCATCTCTATAAAAAATTAAAAATTAGGCAGATGTGGTGGCACAGGCCTGTAATCCCAGCCATGTGGGAGGCTGAGATGGGAGGATCATTTGAACCGTGATCTCACCATTACATACTAACCCAGGGGACAGAGTGAGACCCTGTTTCGGGGGGAGAGGGGGAGAGAGAAAGAAAGTTAAAAATGCTTATTATTTCACTCTCTAAGGGAACAAACTGTGGTTAACACTTTGGTATACTTTGGTGTACTTCCTCCTGGTCTTCGTACTCCGTAAACGCATACCTGTGTATTTCACAGAAGAGCAGACAGCCTGGTAACACCTATATAGGCCGCTCCCTGCCTCCTAGGAGGGGCAGAGGCCAGTCTCCTTTCTAAAAAGCCCCTTGGACACCCACAGAAGGGCAGGTCTGTGGATCTTCCTGGTGCATGCAGGTACCAGGTCATTTGCATGTATTGATCCTTTGGGCTGATTTACATGAACATCCCTGGGTCATTGGCCACCCCTAATACATGAGTGCAGACAGCCCTTCCGCCTCCCCACCACCACCCACCACACTGGGACCTTGGTGATTCCGTGCACCTCACCCTTCTAGCCTGACCCTGTCTCCTGAGCAGCTTGGCCAACTTCAAGCCTGTGTTTGCTGCGGCCTCAGAGTTGAAGTCCTCTCTGATTCTCAGAATGGACAGTGTCTTTCTGGACCTGGTCCGCTGCGGCAGTTCAGCCAATCACGGCCAAGCCTGCCTGGAGGTCTTTATGTTACCTGGTAATAGCAGTGGCTGTCAGTCACTCAGGGCTAGGCACCGTCCTGGGTTCTTTGCATTACTGTCTTATCTTACCCTTATAGCCCCATCACAGGACATGCCTAGAGCCCACTTTATAGGTGGGGAAACTGAGGCCCAGGGATGTAGGCTGACGGGCCTAAGGATACCTGGCAGGACAGTCCAAAGCCATTGACCTTCCCATTCCTCTCCACTGCCAACATGACACCGAGTGAAAACATGTTCGTATGTCAGTGCCAGTCGGCACTATTGCTCACCCCAAGATAACCCTATGTTTCCTGATACCATTCCCACCAAAAGCAAAAGCTCGAACCTTTTAGTTCACCTGAGTGGCCTTATCTCAACTACAAGCACAATTCCATGAACCTATTGAAACCACGGAAACAGCTCTATCGGTCCCTGCCCTCAGGAGTGCCTTGGGAACCCAAATGTCTAGCAAGTTCAGCACATCCAGACACTGGCCTCCCCCGAGGTGTTCCGTCATCTTGGGGATCTCTGTCCCATTCGGTCACTCACTGGTGATTTCTTGAGCATCTGATATATGTTCAGGACCGAGCTTCCTGCCCTCAGGAACTCACAGGGGTGAGTGTGTTTCTTTGTAACCTGGGTGTACCTGCTCAGTCATCGCCACAGGTCAGGTTCTCCGGGAAGCAGCTGCAGAGACAGGGTTGGGCATGGGAAAGGCTCGCCGGGGAGGGAGGCCAGGAAAGGAAGCAGACGAGAGCAGGTTTGGGCTGCGAGCCATGAGACCGCGAAGCGCATCTGACCCTTCTCTGCCAGCCCAACAGGGAGCTCCTGAGCCAAGACTGCCTGTTCCAGGAGGCCTGGGCTGGAAATGACTGGGTCCTGGAGCCACTGCCGTGCTCAGCCACTGGCCCCGCCACCCAACTGCAGCGCTCAGGCGAGGCGCTCGCCCGGCCCTGCGGTGAGCACCTCCTTAGAGTACCACAAAGAACACTTGCCTCACCCCAGGCCCAGCCCCAGGGGCCCCCGAGAGGCCAACGACTGGCACGGTCAGCGCCCCACAGCCCTCGCCGCTAGGCAGTCGTCTTTTCTGCACGGCACATCCCTGTGCTTGCTGCATTCAGCAAATACATACTGGCCACCTCCTAGGTGCCGGGCTTTGGGGATGTGAGAGTGAAGGAATCAGGTCCAGGCTCTGGCCTCTGGAGCTGCCTGTCTTCACGTCCCCCTGTGCACCCTTGTGAACGTGCCACGGTGTCTGTGTGTCAGCGGGAGGGCATGACAGGCCTGTGTCGCCCACGCCTTTGGCTCTGGTTGTGTCCCCTGCGGGTGCACAGTAAGGCGCGAGCTCACGCAGGGTCAAGGGGGCTCTTGAAAGTTTGGGGAGATTTTCAAAGCAGCTGCAGCTTCAGAAGAAAGATGAGAGAACCAAAGACGAAGGCATGAAAGAGGGAAGGCAAGCGCGTGGCCGAGTCCAGCAGGGCGTTTCCGCACACGGATAAAGGAGCAGTCAGCAAGAGTGAGGAGGGCTCGTGCGATCCTGGGCTGGGCAGCTGGGCTCCAGCCACAAAGGAAGGCTTTCTGCTTCCTTGAGAACTAGGGAGAGGAGACAAGGAAGACAGCCCAAGACCAAGAACCAGGGCTGTGGAGCCTGCAGACTGGGGGCAGCGGGCTGGCAGGGGAGGGTGGGGGCACAAGAGCCCACTGGGCGCCAGCGTGGGGCCCACTTCTCCACCCCTCGAGCCCTGAGCCATATGCCAACTGTGCATTTGAATGAGGAGAAGAAGTGGTGGTCCCATTTGCATAGCTCTCTACCCAGTGCGCCCTTCCCCAGCCAGGCCTGTGGCCCGGGATCTGGGAGTCCTGCTAGACTCTTCTCTTCCCTCAGCCTGGCAGTCTCCAAGACCAGTCTGCCTTTGAAGACTCCACGAATCCTGTTCTTTGCCAGTCCCCATGACCTCTGCCCTCGCCTGGGTGGACCATGCTCCCCTCTGTCCTCTGGCGTTAACAGTGTCTCAGCTGCCCCCTTCGATCCATTCTCTTTGCTACAAAATTTATCACAGCACTCTTTTGTGTAAACTGCACTGTCCTTGAGACAAAGCCCCCTATTCTCTCTCGCACACAGGCTCTCTTGCCTGGGAGCGTCCCTCTGCCTGGGACACTCCTGCCCCACTAATTCCTGCTGTGACTGACCCTCGGACTCGGCTTCCACGCTGCCCCCT
This sequence comes from Indri indri, assembly GCA_004363605.1. Lineage (NCBI taxonomy): Eukaryota > Metazoa > Chordata > Mammalia > Primates > Indriidae > Indri > Indri indri. The sequence continues at coordinate 62,006 of RJWJ010000585.1, forward strand.
CAGGAAGCCTTCCCTGCATTGCCCGCCCCGCCCCCAGGCCAGGTGTTTCTGCTCCACTTGTCCGCCTGGCATTTACCAGCTTACTGTCACCAGTTCATTATAGTGGCTCTGAGAGGGACAGTCCCCCCTCGGTGTTGCCCACAGGGTGGAGCACAGTACCCATGTCATCAACAAATATTTTTTGAGCATTTATCAAGTGTTAGGCACCACGACAGGCCCTGGGGAAACGATGGGGAGTGAGCGAAGTTTCTGAGCTTACACTCTTGGCTTGTGCGTGTTCTAAAGCTACTGCAGTGAACATGGATTAGTTCATAATGGGGAAGGAAAAAGAAAAAGGAGGGGGAAAGAGAAAAGAAAGAAAGGTCTGTCCCTGCCCAAAGTGCTGGACAGGACTTCAGAGTTCGGGCCTGCCCTGGCTATGTTTGCTGCCTCACTTCTTTTCACTTTCTTGTACAACTTTGTGTTCCAGAGAAAATGCGCTTCCCCGAAGCGCCATGCTTGCTCCTGCCTCAGAGCCTCTGAGCGTGCTGTGCCACCTACCTACGACAGGTCTCGTAGGTCCTGGATGACCTCCAAGGCTTAGGTCTCGAGCGTCACTCCTACCCCCAGCTCATATCAGACGCGTCCTTCTCAGGGCTCCCCTGGCATGGGCATGCACCTCCCTGGTGGCCTTATGTCGCACGCCATTCATCTGTCTGCCATGTCTTTCTCCCACCAGACTGTGAGCTCCAGGAGGGCAGAAACCACGTCTTGTTCATCTCTGATCCCTGGGGAACCTAGAGCTGTGCCTGGCACAGAGCAGCTACTTTGGCATCTGCTGGGCTGAGCAGAAAGACCTTTGCCTCAGTCCCGTGCTTTTCTCACCACCCCCTGGGTCCCCGGAGCTGCCCAGGCCCACACACTGCTCAGGCTAAGTGGGGGCTGAGCATCCAGCCCCACCCCATCCCCCCGTGGGTCCTCGACTTCAGCGCACCTGGGCAGGTGCTGGGCTCTGAGCTGCTGAGCCCAGTGGGGACCAACAGCTCTCCCCAGACCACTCTCTTGGCTGCCACAGCACTCCTGCCTCACACCCCAAAGACATCACTGTCCCGACACCCAGCAGTGTAGATTCATTGTTGTTGTGCTTGAACCATATGTAAATGGAATCTCAGGATGTATCTTTTTTGGGATCTGACTTCTTTCCCCCACCACCGTGTTGTAAGACACATCTACACTGCTTTTCACGGCTGTGTGACGTCCCCTTCCAAGGATGTCCTGTCACTTATTTATCCATTCTGCCATGGATGGGCATTTTGGCTGTTTCCAATGTTTAACTCTTACACATGGTGCTGCTGTGAACATTTGCGGCAATCTATGGTCAGCAGACACGTGCTTTTCTAGAAACCTAGGAAAGAAATTGCTGGGTCATAGGATATGCATGTGTTCAGCTTTAAAAATATTGCCAAATGGTTTTCCCAAGTGGTTGCACAGCATTAAAAGAGAAAGTCAAAGTCCACAGAAACATACATATTCCCACATTTCACACGCAGTGGAAGGGACTGGTAATACTGCTTGGGGGAGAGGGGACCCTGGGTGGCTAAAGGACGGGGCTGGGGAAGACATAAATTTCACTCCTTAGTCTTTTATACCTTTGGAACTTTGAAGTAATTACACTTACAGAGTAACAATTTTTTTTTTCATTAAAAAAGAACAGGGAGGAAAAAGCCCATGTGCTTTTCAGATACCTTCTGAGGACGTTTATAACAGCACCCTCAGTTTCCATTGACCCCCAGATCCCTGTCTGAGGGTGACATGACACCCGCACCCCTCCCCTCTATTCTTAACTTTTACATAAATGCCCACAGTTATCAGGACAGGCAGCACCCAGTCTGCGTGGGGAGGCAGAGGGACCCCCACCCCATGCCAGGAGCTCCCAGACAGAGGTGGGGGAGCAGGAATCCCAGAGCCTTGCTGAGAACAAAAGAGGCAGAGCAATGGGGCGGATGGATAAACACAGAGCTGACCACATCCATAAAGTCCGGGGAGATGGAACCAAGATGTGGTCCAGATTCATTGGGGATAATCTGGAAAGACTTGCTAGTTAGGAACGGTTTACAGGGCAGGTGACAGAGGACATGGAAGGGGGGAACACCACTATAATGTGAGCGGGGAGAGGCGGGTGGTGAGGATATGTGGGCTGTGGCCACTGCTCCCCTTCCCTGTCCCTTCCAGGACCTTTCACCACCCCAGTCCCCGTCTCGCGCATGCCACCCTGACCCTAAGAATGTTGGGCGCTTCTCATTCAAGAACTCCGTCCGCCACCTGCCCGCTGAGGTTCTGAGCAGGCGAGGTCTAGGGGGAGAAACAGAGAAGGCTCCTGGCCCACCCCCATCTCACCCACAACGTGACCAGGGGCCACCTGCACCTCTGACTGGGGCCAAGAGGAAGTGGCTGCCGAGCCGGCCTGGAGGAGGGAACCGGCACCACCTGGCTGCACCGGCCTCCCTCATGCCGCGTCCTCTGAGAAGGGCTGAGGAGGGGGGTGACAGTGAGCACAGGGTCACTGCCAAGTGCAGAGACTCAGTCCTCAGGGGCAGTTTGACACCAGGCAGAGGTGAGGCATGTCATTCACTCGCCCCTCCCACCCTCTCATTCTTCCCCGTGGCAAAGTACATGCCGGGGGCCGGGCCTGGTGCAGGGTGATGGTGACGAAGGGACGGAGACAGATGTGGCTCTGCCGAGCTTGTGGCCGAGATGGATTCACTGGCTTAATGGGATTCTAGGAACATCAGGAAGATTCCTCTCCCCCAAGTGAAGCTTTTCCTCTAGCTTGCCTGAAATCCCACCGTTATAGTTACTTAACTGCAGATTGTGGATAGATCGTGGGGCCTGGAGCTCAAACAGTTTGGGAGGGAGCACTCGTAGAAAAATAATTCCACACTGCACATTTTACAAAAGCATGTGGCCATGGGAACGCACTGCTGGGCCCAGCCCATGGCCTTGGAAGGGCCCGAGCGTGAAGCCTGGGCCTCGTTAGCTTCTCAGGAAGTCCAGCTCTCTGCAGGCTAAGGCACTGCTTGTCAAGCGTGCAGACGTCACGGTAGGAACAGTCTTCAGGACAGGGCCCAGGGGAAGGATGCCGGGCACTGGGACAGGCGTCTGGGCAGCGCAGCATTCTGACGCGGACAGAGGGGCTCCACGAGGCGCCGGGTCTAGAGGAGATGGTGGGAGGGGGAGGCGTCCCCCATCTGCTGGCCTCCTCCCTCCTAGCAGCCCAGAGTGCAGTCCCCACCCCTCGCCCCCCAGGAGACCCCGGCTCCCTCCTTGTAGCCAGCAGGAGCCTCTCCCCCCATCTTTCCGGGCGGAGTCAGGGAGCAGGTGCCGCGGGCAGAAATGTGGCCCAATCTGAGCCTCCCCCTCCACGTGGGGCTGCCTGGAGAAGACAGAGTGACGCCCCAAAGGGAAGGTGTGTGGGCTGCTTCTGCACCAACCCTGTTTGGGCTCCTCTCTCTGGGTCCATCTTCACTCGGGTTTGAGCTGAAGTACATCAATTTATACCAACCAAAGTCTTCTGAAAATCCAGGGTCTCCCAAGGCCTTCCCAGCCAGGAGCTTTCAGTTAAAGGAGATGATGGGGTCTGTTTCTGCCTCAGTTTCTTAAAATTTTAATAAATTAAATACAGTCATGTGTCACATACTGACAGCAATACCTTCTGAGGAATGCTTCGTTAGGCAATTTCGTTATTGTGCAAACATCATTGAGTATATTTATAGAAACCCATTAAAAAGTGGAATAGCCTCCTCCACACCCAGGTGCATGGCGCAGCCCACTGCTCCTGGACTATAAACCTACACGGCACGCCATTGCACTGAAACCGTTGGCGACTGTAACACAACACTAAGTATTTGTGTATCTAACCATAGCTAAGATAAGGTACAGTAAAAGTACAGTATAACAGATTTTGAAAATGGCGCACCTGTCTAGGGCACTTACCACGAATGGCGCTTGCAGAACAGGAGGAAGTTGCTGCGGGTGTCGGCGAGTGATTGTGAAGGCACAATGAATTAACCTTGACGTACTGCAACTTTTTACTGTATAAACTTTTTATTTTTTTAACTCTTATAATGACACTTAAAACGCAAACACAGTCGTACAAAAATATTTTCTAACTTCATGTCCTTATTCTCTCGGATTTTTCTATTTTCAAAATGTTTTATTTTTTTTTTTTTTGGTTTTTAAACTTTTTTGTTAAACACTAAAGACATAAACACACATTAGCCTAAACCCACACCAGGTCAGGACTATGAATACCACTATCTTCACCTCCACGTCTTGTCCCACTGGAAGGTCATCGGGGGCAACAACACGCCTGGAGCTGTCACCTCCTACGATAACAACACCTTCTTCTGGATACCTCCTGAAGGACCTTCCTGAGGCCATTTTACAGTTAATGTTTTTTTTAAATAAGTAGGAGGAGTACACCCTAAAATAACAGTACTTCCGTAGTGCCAGCTACTTGGGAGCCTGAGACAGGAGGATTGCTTGAGCCCAGGAGTTGGAGGCTGCAGTGAACTATGACTATGCCACTGTACTGCTGTCTGGGCGACAGAGTGATACCCTGTCTCGAAATTAATTAATTAATTTAATAATGGTACTTCTCAGTCAGGACAGAGTAAAGGAAAAAAAGGTAAAAAACAAGTATAGTGTAGTATTAATAAATACATAAATGAGTAACATAGTCACTTATTATCAAGTATTATGCGCTATACATGATTGTATGTCCTATACTTTTATACTATTGACAGTGCAGTAGGTTTGTTTACGCCAGAATCACTACAGACACATGAGTAACGCATTGTGCTATGACGTCATGCATTGTGCCTACAATGTCACTAGGCAACAGGAATACTTCGGCTTCATTATAATCTCATGGGACCACCATCATATACACGCTCCATCTTTGTCACCATATAGCACATGGTTGTAATCACTTTTCTTACCCTGCAGCCCTTTCTAACTATGACATGAAACCTAGATGCCATAAAAGAGAAGCTTGATAAATTCAACTCCAAACAAATTTTTTTTTAATTTCTGCATGGAAAAAACTATCATAAGCAAAACCAAAGGACAAACAACAAACTTAGAAAAGTATTTGTGACTCATATCATAAAAATACAGCTAATTTCTCTAATATATAAAGAGCTTCTACAAATCAATAAGAAAAAGACCTACAATCCTCAATAAAAAGAAGTGAGCAAAGGACATGAACAGAGAAAAAAATGCAAAGGACTCTTAAACATTTGAAAAGTTGCCCAACTTCACCTGCAATAAGAGAATTGCATATTTAAACTAGTACTGACATATAGTTTGTAACTATCAAATGGGCCAAGACCAAACATCTGTCAGTACACTGAGTTGGCAAAGATTTTGAGAAGCAGCACTCAGATCTTTCCACTGATGTGCTTGTCACTCACATGCTTGGGCAGCTTCTTACTCAGCTACATAGGACACTTGATGTGTGCTTTTTGATCACTAAAAAAACTTTGAATAGTTTTTGGATATTGTCATTTATTGTTTTCTGCCTGCCCACAGTGGCTGGTTGGCTAGGAGAGGGAAGTTACAAAAACGATGCGTATCGAAGCGTAACAACCCAACAAGGAACTTTGCCCCACTGGGCTCATCACAGGTCTGCAATTTGCCTTCAGCTGATCAGAATCATTTTAAAGCACACCAAGGAGTCTTGGGTTCTTAAAATTCATATTAAAATGGAACGAGAAAGGGCTGATTCTTTCCAATTAGGCTCTGTGTTTATTGGAGATGTGACAGCGACAAGCTGTCAAGTGTGGAATGTGCTTAGAAAGAACAACGACACCCTCTCTCCCATCACGTAGCCACCGGACCAGAAACGTGCGACAACGAACCAGGTGACTTTCATGATTCGAGATGCAAGGATTCCACATATCATGTCCCGAAACAGTTTTTAAAACTGGCTGATGTTCTGACATTTAAACTCGTACCTGCCCACTCTTTTTTTTTTTTTCCTTAAGGCCACCAACTCAGACCATCCACTCTTAAATACAATCAATCCCTAATCTAAACGTGATATGACTTGTCATTTTGAATTTGTTCAGTAAGTTGTGTTTTTGCTTAAGTAATAAGTGGCTGTCACATCGGAAAAACTCAAAATCAGTCTTTATACATTATACATGTTTAATGAAAATGAACTTTATAATATAATCTTTAATAATATATTTCAATTCCCAATATTATATAATAGCGTCGAAAGTATCAGCAACGTTTAAATAACTAAGAAACACTATCTAACCTGATGTTCTTGGCTTCCAAGACTCAATAGCCGGACACATCACCCCTCAGCGTCTGGGGCTGCCCAAATGCTGACCCATGGGGAAGCACCGGAAGGAAGCCAGGTGGGAGTTACACATTTTCTTGTAGATATTACCTATGTCTTCAGCAATTTATGAATACTCGTGATCTTACTTGAGCCTCCCAAAACTACTGGCATCTGTCTGTCTGTCTAGTTCTTCCCACTTTAGAGATAGGGACACTGAGCCCCTGAGAGGCTTCCACCACTTGCCTAAGGTCACACCAGCATTCTCCATGCCCTGTCACTCAAAGGTGGCTGTGTGTTTAACAACTCCTAGCTCCCCCTCAACCTCCACATCCCCCTGGTATTCTGAGGACAAACCTGGGGTTTTTGTGATGAAAGTGGCTCAGAGCACTGGTGGGTGGTGGGGGCTGGGGACCTAGCAAGGGACTGGGGCAGAGGGCACTGAAGTCAAAAGCAGCAATTCTGCTCCAAGGACCACTGACGGGGACACAGCCCCTGGGAAACCACCTGACCAGGGCCCCGGTAAATGTTTGAGCACTGGGGATGGTGGGAAGGAATAACCCTTGGAGCAGGGGCCAGGTGCGAGAAGCGTGGAAGTGGAGACTTTAACCCCAGGGGCGAGCGGTCACCCCCACCTCTGCCGTGTTCCTCGGGGGCCAGGGGGGAGCTGCCTGGGTCAGGCTGGCAAGATCCCTGCGTCAAGAGTCCTGCTCTAAGCCACTGCAAGCAAGGGGGAGGAGTGAGAGACCCTGGAGTCCAGGAGCCCCTCTCACCCTATTTAAGTCAGTGAAACTGGGACTGGGCATGGGACTGGGGCTTGCCTGAGTCCTTTATGGGGCCAGACCCTTCTGGACACGCAGCTGTCTGGCCCCTGCCCCTCCCCCACCACACATCCCTCTGCCATCTCCTGACAAGCGCAGTCCCCAGGTCTCTGCCTTCCCAGCCCACCTCGGATTCCTCCCTTGGGCATGGAACCACTGATCCCTGAAGGTCCAGAATGGCCCCGAGCCAGGACAAGTGGAAAATGGCAAGAGTCAGTGCTGCTGACTCATGGAAGCAGGCATCCGAGCAGGACCAAAGTCCACGGCCTGCCTACCCCTCAGCAAGGGCCACTGGGCTTTGTAGATGGGGTTGCTGTCAGCTGGGAGCACGCGCATTAAACCACCAGCGCCCCTTCATCACCATCAGCTTCCTCCCCACCACCCATTTGAGGGCTGGGCATGGTATTGCACCAGTGGAATTTCAATCCAAGAGTTCTGTCCACCCTGGATTTGAGCCAGTTTCCCTGGGGGGGCCAGGAGAGCTCTCAGCTTTATGTTGAAGCTGCCAGTTGCCACCTCATATCCACCCTCCCCTTCTTCTTTATGACACTATTGGGCTGTTGGAAGTGGCAAAATACCCAGGTGAAAACAAACAAGCAGTTTCCCAGACTCCCCTTCAGAGCAGGTGGCTGATGGTACATTGTTGTCAGGGAGGGGCTTCAGGGAAAGTTTGTTCAAGGGCCCTGATTGTGCAGACGGTATCCTTTTGCCCTGTTTCTCACACTCCTTCCTCCCTCGACTGGGACGTGCTGCCTGGAACTGCAGCTGCCACCTTGGGCCAGAAGCCCCTGAGGACTAGAATGGTGTCTGTTTATCATAAAGCCTCACAGATTGTCAGCAGCCAAGTACATTTTTAAGGGCTTTTAGATGACAATAGTGACTGTGACGATGGTGGTAGTGCTGAGAATGATGCTGCTGACAACCTTGTAAGCTGCTTGTGGACATCCTGGACCAAAGCTTTCCTTGTGAGTCACTCAACTATCTCTAGAGGACTGTCCTCTGGGCAAACATTCTAAATAACAAGACCTTTAAACAGCAATTAGCAGCCTCTGTAGAGAGCAATTAATTGCTCATCACATTCTAATTTACCAATTCACATCCTCTTCAACCCAGAGATTTCACTGAGAGAACTTTACCTTACAGATCGCATAAGCACACAATGACACCTATTTATAAAGTTATTCATGGAAGGCTTGGGAATATCAGCAAACAGCTGGAAACAACCTAAATGTCCATCAATAGGGCACTGGTTCAAGAAATCATGGTACATCCGATTGATGGAACATTACACAGTTGTGGAAAGAACAGGAACAATATTTATACAATGACAAAACTATCCTCAAGATATATGGATAGTGAGAGGGAAAGGCCAAGTAGGCTGAAAGCTGGTAGCTAAGAGACGAGTAGGAGAGACACTTACTCAGTGGTCCCCAGCCTTTTTGAGACCAGGGACTGGTTTCATGGAAGACAGTTTTTCCAGGGACTGGGGGGTAGTTGGGGATGGTTTCAGGATGATTCAAGTGCATTACATTTATTGTGCAGTCAAGCCTCTCTGCTAATGATAATCTTTATTTGCAGCTGCTCCCCAGCACTAGCATCACCACCTCAGCTCCACCTCAGATCATCAGGCATCAGATTCTCACAAGGAGCGTGCAACCTAGATTCCTCACATGCACAGTTTACAGCAGGGTTCGCGCTCCTATGACAATCTAATGCCACCACTGATCTGACAGGAGGTGGAGCTCAGGCGGTGATGCGAGTGATGGGGAGCAGCTGTAAATACAGACGAAGCTTTGCTCACTTGCCCCCACTCACCTCCTGCTGTGTGGCCCGGTTCCTAACAGGCCACAGACTGGTATTGGTCTGCATCCCAGGGGTTGGGGACCACAGGACTTACTGACTTTTAAATCATGTGAATGTATTAGCTTTATAAAAAATAAAACAACAGCCAGAGATCAAATGCAGAGATCTTTCATATTCATTTATCCCACAGATATTTACCAAGGGCTTGCTGAGTGCTAGACAGCATGCCACAGGCTAGACTGGGAAGAAGGGCCTTCAGTAATACCGTGTACGGGGTGGTAGGTGGGGGCTAGTGGAGACTGGAAATGAACCAGCAACTACAAATCCACGTTGTAAATTCTGAAAGTGGGATAAGTGCAGAACGCTGTGGGTACGCAGAATACTGGATCCAGGCTAGACGTGGTGGCTCCCGCCTGTAATCCCAGCACTTTGGGAGGCCGAGGCAGGAGGATTGCTTGAGACCAGCCTGTGCAACATCGCAAGACCACATCTCTACAAAATGAAAAAGAAAAAGTTAGCCAGGCATGGTGGCGCGTGCCTCTAGTCTCCAATACTCAGGAGGCTGAGACAGGAGGATCCCTTGAGCCTGGGAATTGAAGGCTGCAGTGAGCTTTGATCATGCCACTGCACTCCAGCCTGGGCAACAGAATGAGACTCTGTCTCAAAAAAAAGAATACAGGATTCAGGGAGGAGCTGGCCCTCGCTTCAGCCTTGATGAATAAGTAGCAGGTAGCCAGGGAGGAAAAAATGTGGAAGGGAACTCCAAAAAGGGAGTACTGCGGGAGCAAACGCACTGAGACGTGGCCCAGCCTGACAGGTGGGAAGCTGCAAGGCGTATTGAGAAGATGGCCAATTTAAGACCAGACTAAATGGAGCTCACGCTCCAAGGTAGGAGCCTTGATAAAAACCTAGAATATATCTCTTTTAAGAAGCCAAATCAAGACTCGGGGAGGGAGGTTCCAGTCCTGGGGCTTTAGATTGTCTTGCTCAGCTTCCCTCCAGCCTCCCTCAAGCCAGAAACAGGGCTGGAATGGACCTGGTTGTCAGAGACGGGCCTGGACATGACCTGAGATGAACACATCAACACTCCCTCCCCATGTAAATGTCGCATTCCAAATGCCATCAGTCAATGAGCATTTACTGAACAATCGCCGAGGCCTGCTGGACAGTACCAAGGGGCATGAGAGAAGTTTAAGACGCAGCCTTTGGCCTCAGCGATCCAATTTAAAGAAAAAATGACCTAAAAACAGAACAATTCAATTTATGACTTTATCTTTAAAAACACGGCCCAAAGCAGACACTCAAACAGATGCTTGCTTGCTGATGTTCGTAGCAGCATTATTCACAACAGCCAACTGTCCATAGGCAGGTGAACGGATAAACAAAACACGGTATATAAATATGATGGAATATCATTCAGCATAACAAGGAATGATGTTCTGACAGGTGCCACAGTGTGGATGAACCTTGAAAACATTGTGCTAAGTGAAGGAAACCAGGCAGGAAAAAATAAATACTGCACCACTTCACTCATATGAACTATCCAGGACAGTGAAGTTCATAGAGACAGAAAGTAGATTAGGGGTTACCAGAGGGAATGGGAGTTATTGCTTAATGGGTACAGCATTTCTGTTTGGAGTGAAAAGTTTCAGAAATAGATAGTGATGATGGTTTAATATGATGGTGTACAATATTGTGAATGTAATGGTGAATATTGGATGTCATTGAATTATACACGTAAAAGTGGTTAAACCCAAGTGCATTGGCTCACGCCTATAATCCCAGCACTTTGGGAGGCCAAGGCAGGAGGATCATTTGAGGCCAGGAGTTTGAGACCAGCCTGGGCAACATAGTGAGATCCCGTCTCCACACACACACAAAAAAAAGGTGATTAAAATGGCAAATGTTATGGTACATATATTTTACCACAATAAAAAAATAGCTTAAAAAATGTGGCTCCAGAGCAGAAGATAGTGAGGACTCAGCCAATTTAGGAACGTTTCTTGGAGGAGGTGACATTTGAAAAGGTCTAGAAAATGTGGGCATATGAGGACAAAAAAAAAGCATAGTGATGGAAGGTAGGGGATGAGACTGCAAATGACCCCAAAACAGATGAGTCTGATGGCCTCTCCCAGGCCAGGTGGAAGGTGAGAACAGGTTGGTAAGGGAGAGGGGACCTTCTGGGAAATGATGGTCATGACACAAAAATATTGCAGGCAAAGAACACTTGAGCTGGGTATTATTCACTCCACTTTACAGATGTGAAGACTGAGGCTCAGCAAGGGGTCGAGGTTTGCTCACAATGGTACAACTCGTAGGAAACACAGGGGGGACTTGGTCTGCAGCCACCGCAGCTCTCAACCCTGGCTACACGTGGAGCTGCCCCACAGAGCTTCTGAAAAACACACCGCCTGCATCTCAGCCCCACGATTCCCTTCTCATTTGCCAGTGGTGGGGCTTGAGCATTAGTTGTCCTGAAAACCTCCCCAGGGACTCGGATGTGCTGACTGGATTGAGAAACACTGACGGCTCTAAGACCTGGCACCTTTTACTCCTGGAGTCACTGGCTGCCGCCCTCAGGCAAGATGCTCAACTGCTACCAGCCTCATCTGTAAAATGGGTGAAAAAGACTACCCTGCCTACCTAAGGCCAGCATGAGATAAACAGGACACCTGAGCTTCCCTCCTCCCGCCCCTCCCATCCCTCTCCTGACCACAGTGTCAGCACAGTGGGCTGCAGGGATGAGGAAGTGAGGGTGCCCCCCGCCAGCACCCTGGAGGACACAGCCCAGAGGCTGCAAGCTGAGGAGGGCAGACTGGTGGAGCAAATGGGTTAAGGTACAGAGAACGGCAGGGGCTGGTTTCTCACCCAGGAGAGCTTAATCGCCTGGAAAAGAGAAAGGTGGGAAGGAAGTTTGGGATCAGAATCGGGAGGATTGGTATGGATGCAGGGTTTTAAAATATATTTACACAGGTAGTTATTAGAATAGCTGTAGATGTCTGTGTGTGGTGTGTGTATTACGTATGAGTATGTATGTGCAGTTGATCCTCATCATTCACAGAGCCTGGATTTGTAAATTTGCCCACTTGCTAAAATTTATTTGTAACCCTCAAATCAATACTCACAGCACTTTCGCAGCCGTTCCTGGGAAGCAGAAACAGTTTGAGTCCCCAGTGTGCCCGTCCCCCTGCCCGCCTTTTTGTCTCAGTCCTCACGCTGTGAACAAGGCTATTTGCGGTCTATCTGGTGTCACATTTTTTGCATTTTTGTGCTTTTGGTTGGTGATTTGGCTGGTTAAGCAGACCCCAAGTGTGTCGCTGCAGAGCCGTCTAGGGTCCCTCAGCACGAGAAGGCTGTGATGCGCCTCACAGAGAAACGTGTGTGTTAGATGAGCTTCGCTCAGGTGGGAGTCACGGCGCTGGTGGCCGTGAGTTAATATTGATGAATCAACCACATATATTAAATAAAAGTGTCTTTAAACAGAAACACACATAAAATGATGTTGTGTATTGACTGTTTGAGGAAAATATTGTGACCAGAGGCTGGCTCACAGGAACCTAACCCTGTATTTGCCCTGGGAGCAAAGGTTCAGTAATTCGCCAAGTGTTGGTGGCAACTTTATAGAACAGCCACTGCAGATATGGGAGTAGGATGTGTGTGTGTGTGTGTGTGTGTGTGTGTGTGTGTGTGTGTGTGTGTGTGTCCTGGTGCTGTCTTTTGAGAGGGCCTGTAAGTAATGTCTCCCCAGTAACGGCTAGCACACCGAGCTCTCAGATCCTGGTTGCTAAGGACTACTCTCCACTAAAAGGAACCAGGGGTCCCTATTCCAGGATAGGAGCAGGGAAAGTGCAAACGAGCCTGGCACATTTTATTGTGCCGGAAAGCAAGGACATGCTTGCTTTCCCCAAAGAATGATGGGGACATGTCAGAGGTCACAAAAAGTCAGGTCGAAGGGGGTCTGCCTGGCCCAATCTGGGACAATGTGAACGTTAAAATAAATATTATTAACCGATTTCAGCCAATTAAATAAAATAGGAATCCATGAGTCCATCCTGATATAAATAAACAAACAACTGGCAGAGAAAAGAAGGTTTTCCTTACAGCAGAATGACAGAAACAGAGACATCGCCACTGGCAACCACGATCGTGGTGTTGGTTCGGATGGGAGTTGTTGGCAGATGTTACAGCTGGCGGGCAGAGCAGCATGTTGGCGCAACCTCATATCATCTCCCCACAAAATACTTATTTATGACAAAAGGAAGAGGGGACTTCATGGTGGAGCAGCCCGGCAGACACCAACCTGACTGAGGGATGGAAGTCCCAAGCATTTCTGCGGCATTTGTTTATTGTAGAGAATGGATGCGTGGCCTGGGTCCGGCCACGGGGAAACCTCAGACGAGCTCATGTGGAGGCTGTCCCGCGGAATGAAAGGCCTGAGCTCGTTAAGACTGGTAAGGACACAAACGACAGGGAGAGACTGAGAAACTGCTCCGGATTGGAGGAGAGGAGTGAGCCACAACAGCCACATGCAAGGCGTGGTCCTGCATTCAATCCTGGACCACACGGACCCAAGACGTGGCTGGGGCCGTGGGCAACACTTGAGCAGGTCTGCGGATTGGACGGTTGTCTCGGGCCGTGTCAATTCCCTAATCTGGAGAGTTGCCGAGTGATTTACACAGGCAATTATTCTTGTATTGATGGGTGTCACGCGTGCATCTCTCAAATTCAGAAAAAGATCGAACGGGTCCATGTAAAGAGAGAGGGTGACGAAGCGAATGTGGCGAAATGTTCGAGAATGTGGGTGAAGGGGTCAAGGGAGTTCTTACAGAGCTTCTGTAAATTTGAAATGATTTCAAAACACATTATTGAAAAAATAATAAACACGTGTACCCAAGCACTTTACAAACTGCACAGAAGGTACAGGGGACTGTTGTAATCTGTTTTCTAAGCATGGGGGGGTTGCTCCGAGAGGACGTGGTCTGCGGGGCGGGGGGGGGGAGTAGGGTTGCCGTGGTGTGTGTGCTTATTTATTTTCCATCTCCCAGATTAACCCCTTCTCCCCCAGGGCAACAGGTGGTGCAATCTACGCTGCGGCAAGGGAAGGGCCGCACCTGAGCAAACACCAAACACAGGTTCGGCTGGGACAAAAGCCGAGGCTGTAGTCTCTGCGACTCTTCATGCTTTATCATCTGTCATGGCTGAGCGCTGCCTGCTGTCTGTTTACACAGAGACTTCCGAAACTACACTGCTTCGTGCTTTGCCTGTGCAGAGCCTTGGGAATGTCCATACAGTGCTGGCTGGGACCACTTGCTACCTGCCTTCCCAGCCGATAGTCCCACGCCACGTAGACCTCTATCTTGGATATAGAGGGGGGACCCAGACCAGGAAACAGAGAATCACAAGCCCAAAGGCACCCGTCGTGGCAGGGTGGAGTCGGCTGCAATTCCATGCTATCAATATTTATTGTGGGCCTAAAATGGGCAAGGTCTGACACTGGGCAATGAACTGGCATTTTTTCAAACCCTGCTCTGCGTGGAAACGACTACCAGGCACACAGAGACAAGAAAAAGGAAAGACATGAGAATTGCCTGCTCACAAGGCATTTGCAGTCTCATTTGTTTTCTTCTTAATTCCCTCATTTGTTAATTTAACAGGTATGTATTAAGCCTCTACCCTATGCCACCCACAGTGCCAATAGCACGATTTACTTTGGTGAGCAAAACAGACAAGGTCCTTACACTCGCAGCAGGGTCTAACTGAAAGGACAGACAGCAGCCGGTAAGCCAAGCTGACACGCAGTTGAGGGTGTGAAGAGGGCTCTGAAGGAAGTGAACAGAGGCTGCAAGACCGAAGAACGAAGGAAGCTACTTCAGATGGGCTGGTCATGGATGGCCTTTCTGAGGACGTAACATTGAAGCTCACCTTGGAGGAAGGAAAGGAGGAGTCACAAACTGAAAAATGGTGGTAGTTATGGGAGCATTCCAGGTAGTATTCTACATTTGTAAGTTCTCTTCTATCTTGAAAATATAAGGATTCAAAGTGAAGCATGGAATTCTATCTCGAAGAATATCCTCCTTCTCCTTTTCCTCCACCGTGACCAAAACCATCGTCATCATCACCATTAGCATCATCCCCAACACCACCACCATCATTATCACCATCATCACCACCACCATTATCATCATCTTCATCATCACTGTTATGTGTCAAATCATGTCCCCCAAGAGATGTTGAAGTTCTAACTCCCAGTACCTCAGAATGTGACTTTATCGGAAAACAGGGTCTTTGCAGAATCGAGTTAAGATGCGGTCATGACCGTGAACCCTAACTCAATATGACTGGTGTCCTCATATGAAAAAAGCAGGAAATTTGGACACAGAGGGACACAAACAGGGAGCATGCCACGTGAACATAAAGGCAGAGATCAGGGTGATGGGTCTATGTCTTAGTCTGATTTCTCACGCTTATAACGGATTCCCTGAAACTCGGTAATTCATAAAGAAAAGGAATTTATTTCTCACAGTGGAGGCTGAGAAGCCAAGGTCAAGGGGCTACATTTGGTGAGACCCTTCTTGCTATTAATAGTTGGGACACTTTGCAGGGTCCCAAGGATGTGCAGATCATGACGTGGCAAGGGGCTGAGCAAGCCCCCCCTGCTCTCATTTATTTAGTTAGTTATTTTAGAGACAGGGTCTCGCTCTATGGCCCAGGCTGGAGAGCAGTGGCACCACCACGGCTCCCTGCAACCTTTGAACTCCTGGGCTCAAACGGTCCTCTCACCTCAGCCTCCAAAGTAGCTAGGACTACAGGTGCACACCACCATACCCACCTTTCTTCCTCTTCTTATAAAGCCACTAGTCTCCTTTCCATGATAACCCATTAACCCAGGAATGGATTAATCTGCTCATGAGTGAAGAGCCTCATGATCCAATCACCCCTTAAAGGCCCCATTTCTCAATACTGCCACGTTGGGGATTGAGGGTTTTTTTTTTTTGTTTTTTTTTTTGAGACAGAGTCTCACTCTGTTCCCCGGGCTAGAGTGCCGTGGCGTCAGCCTAGCTCACAGCAACCTCAAACTCCTGGGCTCAAGCGATCCTCCTGCCTCAGCCTCCCAAGTGGCTGGGACTACAGGCATGCACCACCATGCCCAGCTAATTTTTTTTTTCTATATATTTTTAGTTGTCTGGCTAATTTCTTTCTATTTTTAGTAGAGATGGGGGTCTTATTCTTGCTGGTCTCGAACTCCTGACCTCGAGCGATCCTCCCGCCTTGGCCTCCCATAGTGCTAGGATTACAGGTGTGAGCCACTGCACCCGACCAGGGATTGAGCTTCAACATGAGGTTTGGAGGGAACGTTCAAACCACAGCAGTCTACAAGCCAAAGGTTGCCAGCTAATCACCAGGAGCAAGGAGAGAGGCAGAACAGATTCTCCCTCATAGAACTCAAAAGAAATCAACCCCCTGACACCTTGATCTTGGATTTCTAGCCTCCAGAACTGTGAGACGATACATTTCTGGTTTTTAAGCCACCCAGTTGGTGGTACTTTGTTGTGGAAATTCTAGGAAACTAGTATAATCTCCATTACCATCATCACCACCAGCATCATCACCACCATCATCATCTTCTTCATGCTAACATACGTGGAGCTAACTACATGCCCTCACTCTTCTGAGCACTTTACTTATATGAACTCATTTAATCCTCACAACAGTCCTGTGAGGTAGGTACTATTACTGTGCCCATTATTCATAGAAAATGAAACCGAAGCTTGGAAGGCTAAATCATCGTTCCAAGGCCACACAGCCAGATAGTGCCTGTGTGTTGGCGTCTACATTTCCCCGGGACTGCTCTTTTCCTCTTGACACAACAGCCATCTCCTCCACCCCCACCGCCCCACCCAGGTGGTGTATGTGTCCTGTGCTGTCTCCTCCTGCAGGAAGCCTGCTTTGACTGAGCAAACGCTTCAGCACCATCCCCATGCTTCTTGGGCCCTCGAGGACACACAGGAGCATGTGAGGATCACGATCTAGGGCAGTGCCATGCATGCAGTCCTGCCCCAGTCCTGGTCCACTCTTTGCCCTTAGAGTGCCTCTGTCTGCACAGAGAACCGACTGTCCCAGCCCTGATGCCAGCAACCTTCAGCAGAGGTGCCAGTCACCTTTAGTTGCAGTATTAGGGAGATTATGATGGGTTTTATTACTCCAGTTGATAACCAGGGCATAAGCCACGTATACAGTAATCACGAGACGGAAGGAGATAACTCTGAGCTGTGTGCAAGTATTCCCTATGGCTATCAGAAAGGACCCAGGGACCTTTTGAATTTCCACAAGCAACAAGGGCACACGGTTCTACACATTTCCCAGTCTGCCTGGCACCATTTTAACACGTAAAAGTGGCTCCATCGATGTTTGCTGAATTAATTTGACACTTTTCCGACCCAATCAGAACCCCAATCTTCTTTATCAAATCTATTAAAATATTTGTCTTTCTCCCATCCCTTTCCATCTTTGCCCAACATATTATTTCTTGTGGAAAGAGTGTGTGATAATCAGTTTCAAAAGCTCTAATAGTGTTCTGAGGTTTGGTAGTAGTATTATATTTCTATCGTTGTTTGCAGAGCCTAAGGCTATTTGTAGAATCCTCAGTTGCTTGAAAACTGCGGGTGATTACAGAGCTTGTGACTTTTTGCAAAACCTACGACCATTCACAGATCCTGTAGTTGTTTGCAGAGCCTACCCCTATTTGCAGAGCCTCTGGTTTATAATTGTCTTAAAATTTTTAAATTACGATTTAAAATTATAATTGTTATAAAATATGCAGCTGTTTGTAAAGCTCACAGGTATTTCTAGACAACATGGGTGTTTGCAGGGACTGTAGCTGTCTGCAGCTCTTCATTGTTTGCAGAGACCACAGCTGTCTGCAAAGCCTGATGACGCTGATCAGTACGCCTGCTGGGTGCTTGACTTCTAGCTGGGCTTTGCTCCCTGAGCTAGCAATGGGCATGTCTTATTTAGGCACAGAGTACATGTCCAGGGTGATGCTAGAGAGCTGAAGGATTCAGAAATATAAAGAAAGGCCCTGCCTAGCAGAGGTTTTCCGTACAGTTGGAGAACAACCGTGGAACATACAGGGACCCTGAGAACAGTCTGTGCAGGCGCACAGGGTGTGGAGGATGTGAGCTTCTCGCACAATCAGCCCAGCTGGGCTCCTTCAGTGTCTGTTCTCCACACGTCTGGCACAGGATAGCTGCACTTCATGTAGACACCTCCCGGGCTATACCCCATCCGCACGCCACACCCTGCATCACCCTGAATTATGCAACTACGTCTGACCTTCCCTTCCCTCATTGAAACCTCTTTCTCTCAGGGTCCTGATTCTAGCTAACCGTCAAGGAGAAAAAGGAATTGAAAAACAAATTTACAACAAGTCCTTAGCCACTGGATGTGCTGCCACGGAGGGGATGTTTATATTTTGAAATAAGAACCCTGGAGGCAGCCACGGCCCTCCGATGGTGAGGCTTGGGCACGGCTGCAGGCAGCAGGAATCAATGGTGCGTGGCCACCCCAGCAGCACACCCCACCTTTTAGTCGCAGCTGTAGTCTTACTGCATCTTTGTTAATCGAATCTTCTTTTCCCAGTGACTCACACGCCCATTTCAGAGCAAGGACGCACCCGGAATGAGAAGTGGTTCCAGTCTAGGCATAAGCTACAGAACGATGCAGCAGGTCCAAGCTGGTGGTTGGTACTGAATGGAACGGCCTGATTCTGGCTCAATCTGCCTCTCTGCATATACCTATGTGTTTGTTTTCTTAAACTTCAGTTTGGACTCAGACTCAGTGCACGCAATTCATGGCTGTTTCGGTTCCAGTACTCAGCCCAGAGGGTTAGTCCAGTTCTCCCCAGTTTCTGTCTCATGCCTGGGATTGGTTTGCATCTGAGTCTTGGTAAAGCTTCCTCTTCCCCTCCCAGAGCTCTGAAGAGAGCCACAGTTGCTAACTCCTTGGGTGTTCCAGAATGGGAGCAGGAGCAAGGCAGTTTGATCCTCTTGGGAGAAGACAACCACCACCTAGGTGACCCCCAAATCTGTCCTTTCAGATTTCTGAATTCCTGGTCTTTCATCCCTACTGCCCCCTGGGCGTCTTCACCCAGGTGTGCCAAGAACACCTTATGCGTATAAGGCCCAAGGTGAGCTTATTTCCTTTGCCCCTCTACGGTGCTCTGCCAGCCTTGCCCCTACTTGGCAATCTGCCCAGTTGCTCAAGTAAGACGAACCTTTTCTCTCTGAGTCCTGATCGTCCTCCTTGTGAAAGGACCCCAACTCCTCCTCCTCCACTGACCGTGACGTGCCCTCCTCTGTCTTTCACCCAGGCAAGGCCAGTCTCCTTCCTGCTGTTGTCCCCAGCCCCATCTTCAACCGGGGCCACGGGATCACCATTCAATCAGTCAGCAAATATTTATCAAGCACCTGGAATGTGTCCATCACCAGGGACACCACAGAGAGCAAGATAGACACAAGCCACACTTCAGAGAGCTTTTAGTCAGTAGGGTCTTTCTATTAGCACCTGTCTGGAAAGGATGCTTCTCTGCTGTGTTTGGTTTTTAGTATTTTAATGCACACATGACAGATGTTCATTGAGAAAACACTAGAAAATGCACGTAAGTATAACCAAGGAAAAAAGACTCACTCTCCCACTCTTGCCACTCTCTGCTCTCCACCCTCCCCACCAAAAAAAAAAAAAACAAAAACAATTGTTAACCTTTTGGTGCATTTCCAGACATTTTTCCTTTTCCTATTTGAATGTTTTAAAACACCACTTCTCACTCCTAATTTATTTATTTATTCAGCAAATGTTTTTCTTTGCATTTTATTTATTTTTAGTTGACAGATAAAATTGTACATATTTATGGTGTGTTGTACACGATGTTTTGAAAGACTCAAACATTGTGGAATGGCTGAATCAAGATAATTAACATTGGAATTTTCTCATATCCTTGTCATGTATTTGTGGTGAGAACCCTTCAAATCTACTCTCTGAGCAATTTTCAAGTGTGCAAAGGATTGTTGCTAACTAGGGCAGCAAACATCTACCACTGGGCACCACTGCATGCCAGGCCTGGGCTAGATGCTGGGGGTGCAGACACGGATAATCTGGTGGAAGAGACAGACGTCGAGCAAAGAATCACACAAATCCATACGTGATTGCCAGTGGGATGTTTCCCACAAAGCACAGCGGTGCGGGGAAGCAAGAGAGCATGCACTGGGGCCGTGGGGACCGCGGAAGTCGGGGAAGCTTCTCCATGTCAGGCTGGCGAAGATGGAAGGTGTAGACGGGCAAGTGTCTGGGAAACGGAGGCTGAACTCGTGAAGCAGAGCTGAATGTCCCACTAGCTGCAGTGGGTGCATGGCCAGGGCCTACCGTATTAAAAGGAGCCAGTGAAAATATTTGAATTTCTTCTAAAATCAGAAGGAAAGGAATGAACTTTTAGGTCGAAGAAAATGCTTTATTATATAATATTCATGTAGTAGTCTTTATAGTAACATATTCACAAAATGTAACATTGGAAGAAGGAACCTGTGAAGGCAGAAGTCCCAGGGACCCATGAAAGTCGTAACGTGGCTGCGGCTTGAAGGGCTGTGGGGCCGGACTGGGGTTCGGGCGGGGGCTCAGAGGGACTGGGGGATGCAGAGGGGACAGCGGGAGACTGGACTGCAGAAGTGGCAGGGGCTGGACTTGGTGTGAGACTTTATCCAAGAAAACAGAGAATTGATAAGCATTTTATTTAATCTGTTTTAAAAAGTCTTTTTTTTTTTTTGAGACAGAGTCTCACTCTGGCGCCCCAGCTAGAGTGCAGTGACATCATGATAGCTCACTGCAACCTCCATCTCCAGGGCTCAGACCATCCTCCTGCCTCAGCCTCCCGGGTCACCAGGAATACAGGCACTCGCCACCACTCCTGGCTAATTTTTCTATTTTTAGTAGAGACAGGGTCTCCCTCTTGCCGAGGCTGGTCTCGAACTCCTGAACTCAAGTGATCCTCCCGCTCGGCCTCCCAGAGTATGTGAGCCACTGCGCCCGGCAGGAAAAAAATGTCTTTTAAAAAACTGTAATACCAGGCAGGTGCGCAGTGGCTCACACCTATAATCCCAGCACTTTGGAAGGCCGAGGGGGGAGGATAACTTGAGGCCAGGAGTTTGAGACCAGCCTGAGCAATATAGCGAGAACCCATCTCTACAAAAATGTTTTTAAAAAATTAGCCAGGCATGGTGGTGTGCGGCTGTAGTCCCAGATATTTGGGAGGCTGAGGCAGGAGGATCCCTGGAACCCAGGAGGTCGAGGTCACAATGAGCTGTGATCCCACCACTGCACTCTAGCCTGGGTGACAGAACGAAGACCTTATTTCTAAAAATAACAATAATAATAAAAACCACAATACCATATTATACCTTAAAAATATTAACATCTGGGAACAAATAGCAGTGGTGCAACATTGTGAATGCACTTAATTGCCACTGAATTGTACACCTACAAATGGTTAAAATGGTAAATTTTTTATGTTTATATTATAGTACCATAAATTTTTTTAAAAGGCAGCAGATAGACATGAAAACAATTAACAAAAATTCCTTAATATAAAATATCCATTTGGTGTACCCATTTCTAATTGTCCCATAAATGTTACAAACTGTTAAGCTGTTTTATTTTTGGTTTTTGCTGTTTGTTTGAATCAAGAGCCAAATAAGGTCCACGCGTGGAACTGATTGCTCCCTTTTAAGTCTCTTATAATCCATACGTTTGTGCACAATCTTTTCTCCCGTCCTCATTTTTCCTTGTTATTTATTAGTGAAAGAAACCAGATTGTTTGACCGGCATCTTGTCGATTACGTCCCTGTGCTGTGGTTTTCCACATTCCTCCATTCCCTGTATTTCCTGGGAATCAGTCGTTGGATCTAGAGGCTTGATGGGATTCAAGGTCAACTGTTAGCAAGAGTAGGTTGGGTACTTTGTTTTGGAGGTGACTTCAGTCTGCCTTGTCCCTCTTCGGGGGCTGTTGGGCCACCGATGGCACCAAGTGGGGAGAGGAGAGCAGGTTGCAGGCTCAGGTGGACTCAGCGTCTTCCTGTCCATCCAGGGAGGTCTGGCTGACAGCGGAAGGGGCAGTGGTGGTCCCTGGGCCCTTTGCCTGCCACACCTCTGAGCACTGACAGTCCTCCATCCCTGGGTGGGAACTCCTCCTGTACAGGAAGCTGCCCTTGGCAAACGAGGATGATCTCACTTGAGCTTTCCCTGCGCCTTCGGTTTTTAATTTTGGAATCAGCAGCAAGGCTAGCTCCGTCGTGCCCCAGCAGGGAAAATCTGGCTCTGGTGGGGCGCAGGACCAGGTGCTTAAAGAGTAACCAGTGCTGGGTGGGGCCCTGCCCTGCAGCAGTGCTCTGAGGCCTCTTCAATCAGACCAGCCTGGGTCCCACATACCAGGTAGGGCAAGTTACTTACCCTCCCTGAGCCTCAGTTTTCTCATGTGTAAAATGGGGATAATTACAAGGTCTGTCTTGAAGGGTGATTGTGAGGTTAAATGCAGTAAGGTAAAGTGCTGAGCTCAGTGCCTGGCACAGGAGGAGCACAGAGTAACGGTGACGCAGATCACGGCAGCGCTCATAGCTGGTTCCTTCCTCGCCCAGACAGTCAGGTGGCGAGAGGGAATGCATTCACCCCAATATGCTCACCCTCAGTGAGGTCCTTCGGCTGGACCTCAGTCAGTGGTTTCTTCCAGACAGGGCCAGCTTGGGTCCCCGACACGAGGGTGAGATCGGGGTGGTTGGTTTGAGGAGGGAAGTGCTTATGATATTAAACAAATAGTGACTTGTGTGTTATGAGCCCCTTAATAACACATGGGGCTGCGAGTCCTCGGAGGCCAGCGCCTTGTGAGCTGTCACCTGGAACACACGTCTCGGGACTCCAAGGCCAAAGTCCTGCGGGTGCTCAAGTTCTGTTTCCTGCCCAGCTCCGTCGTGGACATTGACTCAGGAGGCAGAAATTCCAGGAATCCTGATTCCTTCTTCCCCTTGGCATCCTTCTCATCCTCCTCCCTTCCCCACCCCCGCTCTTGACCAATGCTCAGGCCCCTCTCCCATTTGGTAGACAAGTGGCCAATTATCCCTGGGATCTTCAGGTTCCTCAGGAGCAGCCAGGTTGGGGCCAGATGGGACTGCTGTAGGCTTTAAACAGTGGGTGTGAAGGAGGACTGCCCGGGTTGCTGGTGCAGCCAGGGGCGAGGGCTGGCGGAGGGCGGGGGGAGGGCAGCTCAGTGTGGGAGCAAAGTGTTCAGGCAATGAGGGATGAGAGGCAGATTACCCCTGGTGCCAAACTCCAGAATGCAGCAGCATAAAGTAGCAGAGCTCTGGAGACAGTGACAAGGCCCCAATCACTAAGCCACCACCTCCCTAACACTGCCTGAGTCGTCCCTGCTTCCCGCTGCCGCCACCGCTCCTACCTTCCTTCTGTCCCCCATCATTGCACCCCTGGACTATTGCCACCACCCCCTAAAGGACACAGCTGCAGGGATGAATTCTCAGAGACGCTACAAGGATCAGGACACTTGCCCGCTTAAATTAAAACCCTTCCAGGCAGAAGGCTTAAACTTCTTTTTGCTGCACGCGGCCCTCTGGCATTCTGGTGAAGCCTAGGGACTTCTTCCTAGTGCGATGTTTTTAAATGCATAAAATGAAATACACTATATTATTAAGGTAGCGAATTATGTTAAAACACAATGATTAAAATAGTTCTTAAAAATAGAATTTATAATATATGTGCTTTTTAACGAACACTTTATATTACAAGTTATAGCAGTGGGTGTCATAACTGACATAATTTTGAAACAATATTTTGAGATATCTGCCACTATTTTCATGTGATAGGAAAAGAACTGTGATATCTGTTGCTGACAAGAGTCTCAGGTGCTGCTAATGGCACTGTGGTTATTGCCTACATTTGTTATTAAAGGTGATGCTAAATTTCAGATAGAGGCCAGCACAAATAAAGATGTAACATGTTTTGCATCCAAATTCACTGAGCCCCTGAATTCTCTCCATGGACCTCTTGGTGACTGCAGGTTAGAAGCCCTCACATGGCAGCCAAGACCCACTCTGCCCCCACTGTGTGCCTCTTGGACACAGTCGTGGGCTGCTCCCTCCCTCTGGTGCTGGCCTTGTTGAGTCTCTTGCAGCTCCAAACTCACCTCCTTGCTTTTTGCTTTTGTGACTTGTTTCACACTGCTGTCGGCAGCCAGTCTGTCTAAGGAACTCTTCACCTAGCTTCCAAGATAAGTGTCAAGGTCGGCTCCTCTTTGAAGTCATTCTTTGTTTGTTTGTTTGAGACAGGGTCTTGCTCTGTGTCCCTAGCCAGAGTGCAGTGTTGTCATCATAGCTCACAGCAGTCTCACACTCCTGGGCCTGAGCAATCCCCCTGCCTCAGCGTCACAGGTAGCTCGGACTACAGGCATGTGCCATGACGCCCAGCTAATTTTTCTATTTTTTGTAGAGACTGGTCTGGCTCTTGCTTAGGCTGGTCTTGAACTCCTGACCTCAAGCAATCCTCCTGTCTCTGCCTCCCAGAGTGCTAGGATTCCAGGTGTGAGCCACCTAATGTGCCTGACCTGAAGTCACTCTTGAACTTACTCCGCCCGCCCCCCCACATCCCCACCACCATCTTTGTGCTCCCTGGCCCCCAACCCCGATAGACTTTTACTTCTGGTCATACGAAAGCCCTTTGGGACAAGGACAGTGCCATATTATACTGTCCCCAAGGTTTGCACTGAGCCTGGCACACAGTAGTTGTTCAAAAAAATATTGAAGAAATAAATGACTAAATTAAATAAATGTGTTAATATGAGACATTGCAACAGTTGCCCAAAGACACTGGCAGGGTCAGCATGGTACTGTCATTTCTACATGCCAAGAGCAATTGTCCCCACTGACCACTTATTCTTCTCATCCCCAAAGCCCTCATCTGCATTAAGGGTAAGCAGCAAAGGGACTGAGCTAGAAGAGACCAGTGAGGACAGGCCACACTCTCCCAAAGAGCTACCCTAACCTACAGAGGAAGCTGCTCACCACGTAGCAGAGAGACAAGAGAGGTATTCCTGAAGGGCTGCCAGGTGTACCCGATCACCCCAACAATGAGTAGGGGAGGGTGGGCCAGCAGGTTGAGGATTCTCAGCACAGAGGGAACCCGGGAGGCTTCAGGGGAGCTGGAGGAGGCCATGGGAGAGGGGGTGGTGACAGCACATGCTCAGGTATATGAGGAGGGCAACAGACTCTGGGCCCAGGTCACCCTGGGTATCTTGAGCAACTCACTTCACCTTCCTGAACCTCAGTTTCCTCATCTGTAAAATGGGCTAATAATTCCCCGTGGTGCCATCGCAACCATTAAATGAGGTAATAATTACTGACTAGATGCCTTATCTGTAGTGTTTATTAAATATCTAGCACATAACGAACATGTAAAAAGTACCTTGTCATTATTGCTGCAGACAAATTTGTCCCAGTGCCCCTCACCCTTTCCACTCGCCTTTTGCTCTTCTATGCCCTCATCAACCAGCACTGCTCCCTCACCCAACACTTCCCTGCCCAAGGGGCCTGTAGAGTCTTCCAGCCGGGAAAAACCTTGGGGAGGATGGGGTGGGAGGAAGTAGGGGCTTCCTGTGAACCATCAGAAATTTGGGTGGGCATGTGCAGGGGTGCGTTTTCTTTGGGGAAACAGCCCTCCATTTTCCAAGTGGTGACCAAAACAAACAAACAAAGGCTAGGATGCGCGGAAGCAGTGTTAGGGTCTTAATGCAAAACTCTTCCTGTATTTGAAAAGAGGTCTGAGGAAGAGGCAATGTTTGACATAGAGGAATGGTTCTCAAAGAATGGAATTGCAGGAATCAATGTTAGTTGGAGAGAAAGGTTTCAGGGTAGGTCCCATAAATCACACCCTGCTGTGTTGCTCTAAAAATGACTCAGTCTAAGGAATAGCTTCAGGTGACCTCTGAATTGGTCAGAGTGGGGGCCTCTCTTATTACTGAGTTATTTTTCCTGGCAATAGGAATTTTAGGTGTTGCCAAACAGCAATGAAATTCTGATATTACCATGTTCCCTTGTTAAGGAAAAGACTTTGAAATGGCAATAAAGACCTATCTGAAATCTTCAAATACAAATAATTCAGAATTAGTGCTTGAGCTCTGCTCTTAACCTCCAAGGACACGTTTCTTGATAGCTTAACTGGCACTCAGAGCAAAGGACATGTAGCTTTGCTATTAAGAGTAACTGAAACCCTGCCAAGGCAACACTTAACCTAACTCAATTATCCTCGCTTAGGCACATCTCTCTCCTCACTGCCCGGCTAATTCTTTTAACTTCAAATACCTCACATTGAATTCACAAGTTCTATTAATATTTTTCACTACTTTGCTATTGTGGTAAAAAGTGCATAACACAAAATCTAGCATTTTAACCATTTTTGAGTGTACAGTGACAGTGGTGTTATCTATATGCACATTGTTGTGCAACGGATCTTTAGAATTTTTCCATCTTGCAAAACTGAAACTTTATGCTCATTGAACAACTACTCCCCTTTTCCCCTTCCCCGTAGACCATGGCGACCACACCATTCATTCTATTTTCCGCTTCTAAGAGTCTGACTACTTTAGAAGCTTCGTATAAGTGGAATCAGGCAGCTTTTGTGTTTTCGTGACTGGCTCATTTCACTTCTTTCACTCAGCATAATGTCTTCAAGGCTCATCCATGTTCTAGCGTGTGACAGTATTTCCTTTTTTTTGAAGGCTAATACTTCATTGCACGCATATACCATTTTCACTACTTTTTTTAAAAAAAAATCTTTGTTGCTTTGTGACTTTATTTTGTTCTGTGATGATTTTTCTGGTATAAGACATGAAGGGTGTTATATCATGTACACTGAAACCTTTCTAACTGAGTAAGTGCAGGACTTTAAGGAAGGAAAATTTAATAGATATGTCCCCTAGGTTTCCAAATGATCCCTTAGAAATAGAGCAAGTTTATAAAATAATTGATAATGTTCCATCTTGTAAGCTATATTATAAGGCACTTGCCTTTTAAGCAATAAGACAAGAACACAAAAATAGAACCATTTGACTTTTCAGTTGAGAGCTATAAAGCTTTTTATTTAAGGAAATAAGGTTTTCAAGTGATTGTGCTATTGAACCACTTTGTGCTTGTAATGGCTTTTTACACAACTCCTTTGATCAGAAGCAATTTGCAGAGGGGAACTATTCCCCTCTGAAATTCCAAAACAGAATATAAAACAACACAAGCAGAAATAAAACAATAATAATGTTTTAACATTATGAAAGGATTACTGTGTTCGTTTTACCTTAATTGAAATAAGGAAGAAACAAAAAGGGTGTGGATCCTTTTGTGCCCAGGGCCTGGGAGCATGACCTTGTTCAAAACAACTGATCTGCTCTGCCAATTTCTCCAGGTGAGACTCAGGTAAGTCTAATTATCTGCTGCTGTCAAGGTGAAACTCAACTCCATGCTCAAAGTTGATTGTTTTTCAAAAATGGCACTCTGAAATAATTATCAGCCATGATAATAAGCATAGTGATGAGAAAAGCACAGAAAGTATTGGGATGGATTTATTCATTAGCCCTTGAGAAAAGACATAGCCCACCCCACGTATAGGTACATACTTTGCCCTTTCCAAGTTGTCTAAATATTCACTGGTTTCAGCACAGTTTACATTTACAAAAGCCCCCACTGGCTGCGGTGCTGAGAATGGGCTCAGCATGTGCCTTTGCTGTGTGGTCCAGATGTCCTCGGGAAAGTATCGATCCCACTGTGAGGCTGGGGCCGGGGAGGGGAGACGGTGGGGGAGGGGAGCCTCGGGGAGGAGAAGCACATTCTATGCAGAGGGAGACAAAGGAGAGGGAGGCTAGAGGAGGGAGAATCGAGAGCTAGGAAAGGGGGTTTGTCCCCAGTACAGGAAAGGATGGGGGCGACAGAAGGCGAGGATGAGGACAAAAGCGAGCGCAACACAGAGAGCAAGAAAGGAAAAGGACATGGGAGATGGACAAGTGGAAGGAGAGAGAAACTAGGAATTATAAAAGTTTTGAATAAAAATCAATTCATCCCAAAGTATTCAGTGTTTTCATGAGGCAGTGAGACCGAAATAGGAAGAGGCCCTTTATTTTCTTAGGAATAGAACACAGACCGGAGATGGGAGAGGAATGGTGGAGAATTTTCCAAACAAAGAGAGAGCCTATGGCCTCTCAAACTGTTCCCCACCCCGAGCTGGCTGGTGTTCCCACTGCAGACCCCAGCTTTCTCACAAAGGGGGTGAGCTCCAGCCAGAGAGGGGGACCCAGGACAGAAGCCTGGTCTCCGTGCCCTGCTGATGGCTGGAGAGTGAGACCGCAGAGTGGGGTTCAGGCCACAGCCTGGGGTACAGGGTGGGTAGGAGTAACAAGGGTTAGAGAAGAGGGGTCTCTTCTGGCAGGTGAGGGGGCCTGGTGCTGGGGAGTGGCTTGTCTGCGGAGGAGGCACTCCAAGACCTTGTTGGGCTCATCTTTGCTGGGGAGGGTCTAGAGGGGACTGGCACTGCAGGGTTCAGGGTTGTAGAATCAGGAAACCTGGGCCTCCCCAGCTTCCTGCTCTGGTCTTCTCTGGACACCATGTAAGGCCATGAAGGAACAAACCAACCCACTTGAGCTTGTTTCCTCGCTGCTCATGATGCATGGCAGCGGTGTAGTACCACCTGGGGTTGACAGAGCTCAGAAACTGGTAGCAAGGTGAGCGTGAAATATCCCGGGTGTTTTTGATGGATCCATCCACTCTATCGCACACGTGTCTACTACGTCACGGGCACTATGAATACATCGTTGCACAAACGAGATTCTCCGTCTCCCCAGCAGACATTTCAGCGTGCGTGTGCGTGTGTGTGGGGGTGCGGTGCATGGTTAACAGAAGAAATTAAGTCACATAGTGAAGTTAGAAGGAATTTAGTGCTAGGAAGAACATAGAGCCACCGAGGCACCTAAGGATGGGGGAGGTTTGCAATTTTAAATAGGCTTGGGAGTACAGAAGGGGTCAAGTGTTTCCTGCAGAGTTACCAGGTGGGGTGGGGGAGGGGTCGAGGGTAGTGCTACCTGCTCCTTCCAGAAACCGGGAGGTGGGGGAGGGGTCTCACTAGGGCAGGTGAGAACAGGACGAGAGGGAGGAGTCACACGCCTGTGATGGGATTAGTTCTCGGTATCTCCGAATTCCCGACAGCTTCCTCATCGCTGTTCTAACTCCCAGGCTCACAGGAAGGTGTTGGGAGGAGAGACAGCAGACTGGGAATCGAGCTTTCTTGGAAGAAACATCCGCACGTGAAAGCCGGATTACAGTAAAAATAGCAATGGCAATAAATTCCTGACTTCGGTCATAAGGTGCACGATCATCTCGGCTGAAACGCTGGCACTAGTCACAGACGCGGGGTCCGGAAACCGCAAGCCCTGGCGGCCGTCCCGGGACACCTCAGCTCGTGGCGACTCGCGCGCCCGCCGCGGGCTGCACGGGCGGGGCCTGCAGGGCCTGGGGCGGGGCCTAGGCGGGCACCGCCCCCGCCAGGGCCCCGCGGGCGGGCAGAGCGCACCGGCAGCCGGTTATAGAGGCGCGCGCAGGCGGGCGCGGCGCACATTGCTCGCGGCTCGCGGAGCGGCTGCCCACGTGTCTCCCCTGGGTCAAGCCTGCGCTCTACGCCCCCTTGGCCCCCTCGGCGTTCGCCCGCCCGGCCCGCGGGAGCGGGACCCAGCGCAGGTCCCCGCGCTCAGTGGGCCAACTCGGCTCAGCAACTCGGTCCTGAGAGCCGCGCTTGGGGGGCCGGGCACTGCGCATGCGGAGCTCCAAATTCAAACAGCTGTTTCCAGGGGCTCGAGGGCTGGCGACCCCGGGCCCCTCCGTCTAGGGGGCGTTCTCTGGCGGGCGGCCGCTCGGGCGCCATGGTGGACCGGGGCCCTCTGCTCACCTCGGCCATCATCTTCTACCTGGCCATCGGGGCGGCGATCTTCGAGGTGCTCGAGGAGCCGCACTGGAAGGAGGCCAAGAAAAGTTACTACACACAGAAGCTGCATCTGCTGAAGGAGTTTCCGTGCCTGGGCCAGGAGGGCCTGGACAAGATCCTGCAGGTGAGCCGCCGCCGGCACCCCACAGACACCCGGAGCTGACTGGAGCTTCAGGGGTGCTGAAGGGAAGACCCCCCCAGTTTCCGATGGCCCTCAGTCCCCGGGGAAGGGCCTGGGGGTGACGGGAGAGGATGTCCCGGCGGATCAGGCTTCCAGGGTCTGTCGCTCACCCAGCGGACATGGGGCTCTCCCGTGCGCTGCCACTCGTGGCAACCTGGTTCTCCCGGAGAGAACTTGGGGTGACTCCATGGCAAACTGGGCCCCCAGTGGCTGCGTGTGCGGGTGCCTCCCTCTTTGGAGGGAGGCTGTGGGGCGGATAAAGGCGTTTATCTTTCCTTGGAGACGCTCCCGGAGTCCGCGAGCCGAGCCTGGTGCCACCCCCTCGCGTCTCCACCTCCCCGCTCCTAGGGCAGCGCCGCGCCCGCCCGGCTTTTTTTTTTTCTTTAAGGAACGTGAACCCAGCAGAGGTGCGGGAGGGTCCCCCAGCCTGAGCCCGGGCAAGATCTCTCCACCTCCGCAGGGCTCCAGAGAGGGGTCAGAGGCGATGGCGGGCCTGAACCCGCGGGGTGAGGGCTGGTGGCTGGAGTGCTGGGGACACGCTCAGCCTTCCGGGAAGTCTTATCTTGAGGAGACATCCTCAAGGGCTTGCAGTTAAACTCTGCGAAAGTAGCAGGTTGCACAAACGAACAAAACCCAGATAGGCCCTTTTGGAAGGGGAAGGAGCGCCTATGCAGAATTGGGGTGGGGGGCAGGAGTTCCCTTGGTGCCGGCATTGCGAGTCGCTTATCCGCCGATGCCCATGCCCTGTGGATGGCATTGACCTCACTTGGATAAACTGGGGCTGACCATCCTGGCTGGGACCTTGGGCCAATTTGGGGGCCGAGGCCCTCTATCCTAGTTTTTCAAAGGCTCAACCTCGATCATCCACCCTTCTTGGCCTGCGCTAATCCCCACCTCCCCCACCCCACCCAGTGGAATGACCAGGACCTGGGTAAAAGTCCTAGATTGCAGGGGAGAAGGAGGGGTAGATTGTCCAAAGTGTTAACGTTGCTCTTGGGGTGAAAGACGGCAGAAAGGAGGTCTGATGAGGAGCAACGTTTAATCTGCAGCAGCTCTCCAATACTTTATGCCTATCTAGTTGTCTCTCATTTTCCAACCTCACTTTCCCCACATGAGAAATGGGAACGAACCCATCTTCATCCCTCTTTGACTGTGGCAAGGTTGAAAGTATTTGGAAAACATGAAGACATCTTGCCAGCTGTAACCTCTTTTCAGTTCTGTGGACATTCACACGGATGAGCATACAGGTGTTTCTTGGCAGCTGGGCATGCAGAGAATTGTCTCCTAAGGAGGCCAGCAGAAGGGGAGGTTTAGTCCAGCAAGGGCTCAGTGTTGGGTTTTAGTGGAGAGTCTCCTATCCTGGCAGTTTCCCGGGTGAGGGCGGGTGCGGAGGTGATTCTGGGAAGGGTGAGCTTCAGAAGGTCCTTGGCTGTTTAGCGCTTAGTTACAGCGGGAGTTCTGGAATGCCATGCTTCCTTCTGATGGGTGTCTCCCCTGGGGTGTCTCCCCTGATGTGCGTGATGGGGGGAGAGGGTCACTTTATAATTTCCCTTGAGGAAACAATTCCTCTGGAGAACGAATTTTTGTTTAGTTTGCTTCCCAGTTTTGTTTAGAGGGGGAAGAGGGCAGGCAGGGATGATAAAGCCTTGAGCTGCCCTCCAAGTGTTGCCCTCTAAGCTGTTGCTCTGCCACTGCAGGGGAAGGAAGGAAAGAATTCAAGGCTAAATGTGGGAAAATAAACTTCAAAACACAAGGAGAAGAGAAAGAGGGGGGCTCCAGGGGTTAGGCAGCTGGGTGCAGCTGGTGGTAGTAGCTTTGGAGGCTAGACAGCTTCCTTAAGGTATCTGAACAAACAAAATGCCTCCTACTTTTAGGTCCTGCTAAATCTGTCAACAGTTACTCCCCCAAAGGTGCACAGGTAACTTTTAGAAAAAGAATTTGGGCATCAAGCTAGTCCTATTTGGAGACCGTTACAGATATGTTCTTGAACAAGGACAGCTCTGTCCCCAACCCCAGCCAAAATCCTCAAACCATCCCCAACTGGGCGAGTCCCCTCCCTTTGTAGGAAAAACCCAAGAAACGAAAATGGACCAGTGGAAGCATTTGCTGGCGTCAGTTGTAATCTGCTGAAATCTGCCTGGCTCTGCTTTCTGATCTGTGACTTGGGGCACTGCCTTAGGCCTCAGGAAATTGGTTTAAGGAAAAATGAAAACTCAAAAAAATCTTCTTTCCCATCTGGCCGCTTGGGTATTTTCCACCTGGAGTTCTGTGCTTTAGCTGGTTCTGACTCACCTTGCAATCCTACAGGAGCCCCTGGCCAGGACTTCCTGGGGTGGCAGCCGGGAGGGGCAAGGATTGTTGGAAGGGAGGTGGGTACAATCTGGGTTGGGGGTTTTCTTACGCTTTCAGATGTATGGGAAAGGATGTTAACACACCTTTCTTTAGAAATACTCCTGGACTTGTCAGCTGCTTCCTCTCCCGCTCATGGTGTGAGCGCTTGAACTGAGGTGCAGGCTGACTTTGAAGTGCTCAGTGCCCCCGCCAAACTGGGGCCACGTGGTCACCCCCTTTCCTGCCTTCAGAACCATCTTGAACCCTTACTGTCAAACAAGATTTTTGGTGACCTGCTCTCTCAGCCTCTTCCTAAATTGTGGAGACTCCGCGAGGGAGGTCAGCATTTTCAGCACCCCTACTCTGTGT
The DNA here is from genome assembly GCA_004363605.1 of Indri indri. Classification (NCBI taxonomy): domain Eukaryota; kingdom Metazoa; phylum Chordata; class Mammalia; order Primates; family Indriidae; genus Indri; species Indri indri. The sequence goes on from RJWJ010000585.1 coordinate 94,899, forward strand.
TGGGCATCGTTGGTGTTATTATCCTCATTTTACGAGAGAGGGCACAGCCTGGTTTTGCTGTCTGGCTCGGCCACTTACCCATCAGGCCGTTTAACTTAACTTTGCTTCCCTTTCCTCGTGCAGTGAGGGTTTGGTGCGGCTCCAGTGAAGTATTACAGAGACATCAGGCAAGATGCATGTGGGAAGGGAGCAGGCCTCCCGACCTGAGCATTTATCAAGCACTCATGGAGCCAGGCAACTTGCTACATGCTTCACCTGCCTGCATTATTTCACGTACTCTTTACAGTGACCTTATATATCCAGGTAGGGACTCTGAAGTCCAGAGAAGTTAAAGTGACCACAGTGACACAGCAGGAGGCATGGCAGGTTGGAGGGAGACCTGGCAGTCTGCCCCACAAGCCTGCACCTCGGCGTACCTTTGCCCTCCCTCTTGGGCATGTGAAAATGTTGAACATTGCTTTGTGAGTGAATTGGTTTGGCTAGACTCTGGTCTGGAAAATTCTATTTTTTCTTTCCCCTAGAACAGGCAATAGCACGCAGGTATCTCCCGCGTTGTTGCCTGGTTGACCTGGCACCTCTTCCGTTACTGAAGTAATGCATCAGTCCACCCTACGCTCCAAAAAAGCAGAGGATTGGGTTGAAGGCGAGGAATGAGAGCCCTTCTCAATCTTCTGCCTCTGGCATGCAGTGATCATAAACAGGAGGATTTGAGAGCTTGCCGTGTGCTAGACACTGTGAATAAGTACTTCACGTGCATTCTAATTTTAATTTAATTTTGAAGACTGCCGCATGAATGAGGAAAATGAAAGATGACGTAACTTGCTCAGGATCATGCGGAGCAGAGTCAGGTTTCAAGTCTGTCTTATTTCAAAGTACATGGGAATTAGTCAGCAAGCATTTATTAAGCACCCACTGTGTGTCAGGCACTGAGCAAGCCTCCAGGGATACAGAGAATTGAGCTGGGCTCAGAACTGCTGGGGAGGAGGATAAATAACCCCACTGGGAACAAGACAGTGGGGTGGGGGCCACAACATAGGTATTCGGGAGGGTCTCTTAACGAGGGGCCCCCTGTCCAGCCTGAACGGTCAGGGAGAGCTCTCAGGAGATGACCTCCAGCCAGAGTGGGGTCTTGGAATTAGAAGGTCCCAGCTGGGACAAGGAGGAGGAAGAGGGTCCCAACAGGATGGGGGACTGCCCTTTCTCCCAGCTTGGGGAGGGAGACTGCGATGCTGCGGCTCTGGAGAGTCCTATGTCTCCCGTGGGTGGGGTCTCCTGGGGTCACTCCAGGTCCTGCCCTCCGCTCTGGCATCCCAGACCAAACTCTAGGTTTTCTGAGACTTCTCACATAGCTGACCCATTCCTGGAAGCCTCATGCGTCCCACCAGCCCCCTTCCCTCCTAAGTGCAACGCGCATCATTGGATTCTACGGTTTTTCACGTGCACGACCTTTCACTTCCTAGACCCTCGGAACTACGCTGTACGTACTCCAGTCTTAACAGTGGTCAGGCCGATTTGAATTTTGAGGTTTTGACATCCTGTTATTAACACCAGTCTTCCCTGAATTTGAAAAATAAAACCCTGGAGTATGTGATGATATTAAATCTGGGGTACATTGAATTTTAGGGGGAGCTGAGGGTTAATATGAACACCTCCTTTGTTTCAAGCCTCCTTGGAAATTGTGAAATGCACTGGTTCACTTAACTGCTTTTGTAAGGGAAGGGAACACAATAGATCTTTTGAGGATCTTGGAGGCCTCCCCATGACCAGCTCCGAGCTTGAGTTCTCGAGTCTAGGACTGCTGAAGTGGAAAGTGGATAAGTTGGATTTTTGAGAGCAAATGGAAGAGAGAGGTCCCTTCCTGATGTCTCGTTTCTTATTTATGTTCCACTCAAAAGTTTAGGGCACCAAAAACAAAAACAAAAACCACCCTCAAATCTATAAATCTGCCTTAGTTAACCGCTCTGGTTAGAGTTTTATTAAATCGCTTCGAGAGTTTTACTAGAGCCCTTGGGATGGTTACAAATGGCACGGTCATAGAGAATTGTTAAGGGTAGAAATTAGTAAGTGTGAGCCAGGAGTTTGAGGCTGCAGTGAGCTATGATGGCACCACTGCACTCCAGCCTGGGCAACAGAGCGAGACCCTGTCTTTTAAAAAGCAAAAAATTAGCAAGTGTTGAAAGGCTCCAGTGGGAGTGAGGGAGTCCTACCGGAGGGACTGTGAGGGAGGTGATGATTGTTGCTTCTAAGTGTTTTCCTGGGGTTTTACCCTGTTTATAGTCTGGCGTTTAAAAGAAACACAATCCTCCGGTTTTGGATGCTGTGCTTGGCTGGCCCTGACCTCAGGCCAAAGGCTTTCATCTTCAGCTTGGCTGTTTGCTGTCAGATTGGGCTCAGCCTCTGAACTGTGTAGTTGGGGGAGGGGGGAAGGACAAGGCTTTGGGGAGCAAAGAGGCCAGGCTTCTGAGATGGAACCCCCTAGAGAGTCTGTGCAAATCGACATGCTGTGTCTGAGTGATGATGTAAGAACTGATTGGCCCGAACTGGGGGGATGCAGAGAAGTGCAGGAGGTGACCACAGGAAAGCACATGAAACAGGTTTTCCTCCCTCCAACATTCCTTTTAGGGAGTAGAAAAGGTGAAGGTGGATCTCTTTGGGATTTCATCCAGTGCCCCCTGGCCCGCCCATTCTCCCAGGGATCGCTCAACACGTGAAGAGAGGATACACTGCCCCAGTAGGGTTCCTTCTCCAAGTGCCACGGTAGAGACTTGGCTGAAAGGATCTCCATCCAGGCAGTATGTCTGATGGTCACAGGGGGCGGCCTCTGAGGGCACGCCATAGTCTGCCTAGAATAGTGCTTGGCACATAGCAGGTGCTCACTGTTAGCTGCCATCACGACTACTAGATAGCCCCTAGCCTGCCATGTGGTCCATGCACAGGGCTGGTGGGCGGTGTCTACCTGGTGTTGCAAAGAATCGGGAAGATCTTCCTAGAGCAGAGGAAATGTTAACTGAATTATTTTTAAGGTCAAAAAACACATAAACTTCAAATTTACCATTTTAGCCATTTAAGAAATTTTTTTTTTAATAAAACAGGGTCTCGCTCTGTCGCCCAGACTGGAGTGCGGTGGTGCAATCATAGCTCAGTGCAACCTTGAACTCCTGGGCTCAAGCAATCCTCCTGCCTGAGCCTCCCAAGTCTCTGGGACTATAGGCGTGCACCACCACACCCAGCTAATTTTTTTATTTTTATTTTTTTATAGAGACAGGGCCTTGCTCTGTTGCCCAGGCTGGTCTTGAACTCTAGGCCTTAAGTGATTCTCCCATTTTGGCCTCCCAAAGTGCTGGAATTACAGTCTGAGCCACCTCACCTGGCTGTTTTAACCATTTTTAAGTGTACAGTTCAGTAGTGTTAAGTATGTTTACAGTTACGAAACAGATCTCCAGAACTTTTGTGCAAAACTGAAACTATACCCATTCAACTCTCCTTCTCCCTCTCCACCCAGCCCCTGGTAACCACCATTCTACTTTCGATTTCTGTGAGTTTGGCTACTTTAGGTTAGCTCATAAGTGGAATCATGGAAGATGTCTTAGAGTGTGTAAAATGGTACAACCACTGTGGAAAACAGTATGGAGTGTCGTCAATTAAAAATAGAACTGTCAAGTGACGTAGCGATCCCATTCCTGGGTATGTATCAACCAGATTTTTTTTTTTTTTTTTTTTTTGAGACAGAGTCTCACTCTCTTGCCTGGGGCGAGTGCCATGGCGTCAGCCTAGCTCACAGCAATGTCAAACTCCTGGGCTCGAGCAATCCTACTGTCTCAGCCTCCCGAGTAGCTGGGACTACAGGCATGCGCCGCCATGCCCAGCTAATTTTTTCTATATATATTTTTAGCTGTCCAATTAATTTCTTTCTATTTTTGGTAGAGATGGGGTCTCGCTCTTGCTCGGCTGCTCTCGAACTCCTGAGCTCAGAACGATCCACCCGCCTCGGCCTCCCAGAGTGCTAGGATTACAGGCGTGAGCCACCGCACCCAGCCTATCAACCAGATTTTTAAAGAACTAGAAAAGAACGGGAGTCGTGGCTCTTTCTTGCCCCCAGCCCTCAGGGAGCTGTAATACTACTGCAGGATGGACCTGCTCAGCTGCAGCTTTGGGACAGGGAGGCGAGGGTCACCTGGCGAAGCTCTTCTGGGTTAGCCGAGGAATTTGTACTCCATCAGATTTTTGTAATTTTCAGGTAAAGGAGCGAACATTTCAGAAAGTTTCTTCTTCCTTCACAGCCATTTGCAACCTAAAAGAAGTGTCATATTCTTCTCTAAATGAACGGCATTTCTGTGGGCTGCCCTTCACCCCATGGGTGTTCTGATAAGGACGCCTCCTCCTTCCTTCTCCTGCTGATGTGATGGAGTGCGGGTTTTCTCAGAAATCCCATAGAGCCTATAGCCCCCAAAAGGCCCTCCCTCAGGGAGGGAGACCCCAGCTTTCATTAGGGCACCCCTCATCCTACCATGTGCTCCTTGGGAGGTCCAGGGCTGGGTCCCTGCCCCAGCCAAATACACCTCCCCCCAGTTTGGTGACCTTCCCAGACTACTCCTTAGTCGCCCCTTTCTGTAGAAGTAGGGGTGCTGTGCTCCAGACCCGCACACTTGCCTTGAGGCCTCTAGGCTTTGGGAGAAGTTGCCCCAATCCCCAAACCTCAGAGACCCAGGCAGCGGGGTGGTGGGAGCGCAGAAGGGGCCTCCCTACTGGCTATCCTTTCTGCGTGTGATGAAGCCTCAGGAATTGGAGGCCTTTAGCCCTCAGGAGTTCAGTCTAGCTGAGGGGAGAAAATTGGTGAAATGAGAGGAAATGCAGTCCGAAGTGCTCAGTGATGGGTTGCAGAGGGTGGAGGCTGGAGAGATGAGCAGAGGCCAGGGGGTCTGGGAGGATTCGGTTCCTGCTTCCTGATGGCTACAGCAAAGCCCCTCAGCCTTTGGGGGACCTGGCTCAAAACAAAACACAGCCCCTACCCTCAGGGGGCCCCCAATCCAGAGGAAGATGCAACATAGAAGCACTGTGGAGACAGATGACTTTTTACTCTTGGATTAGCAGAAGAAAGGCTTGCAGGATGAGTGGTGTGAGTAGCAGCCCTGTGAGCATTCTGTAGAGTGCCTCCTACGTGCCAGGTGTGGGGCTGGGACGTTACCTGTGTCTCCTTGGACCAGTCCCATGGGCTAGGGATTATGGCTACTCCCCCTGTACAGGAACCAGAGACTAGGTGACTTGCCTAGGTCTACACTGCTAGGTAGAGATTCAACCCCCCTGGCTGACTCAGAACTTCCGATAGGTCTTGTCCATGAGTGGAGGTAGAGACAGGCCTGGGCAGGGAGGGAAGCTGATAACCTGCTAACAGGTACTTGGCCACAGGGTGTGTGAGCTCCTGATGTGCATCATATCATCGAATCTCCACAGCAGCCCCCTGTAGTAGGTGCTGCGCCCAGCACCACCTCACGGTGGAAGCAACAGAATGGACCACAGAGGTTAAGTAACCCGTCCAAGGCCGTATAGATAGCTAGGAAGCAGAATGGGGATTTAAACCCAGAGCCCACACTCTGAACCCTTCTGTTCTATGTTAGGCTACAGTGAAGGCCTAAAGGAATAGAGGTGAGAAAGAGCAGGGCATGTGTGGTGTCTTCAGAATCTTAGGGTGCGTGGGGCTGAGGTTTCAGGATGCTGACCTGTATGACCTTGAGAAGTCATCTCATCTGTGACATGAGACCATAGTGCTTCGTCTTCCTCATGCCCATAGAATCCGTGTGTCTGGCACACGTAGCAGGTGCTCACTATGTGTTACCTGCGGTTCCTGCACCCCATTTCTCTGGGCACCTTGACCTGACACCTCTCTGCAGGTTCCACTATGCAGTGAGCTCCTGATCCGGAGATGACTGCAAGAGAGGATAAGAAAACCCATCAGGTTCCTCTAGTGGAATTTTCCATTTCCTGCAAATTGACCCACGAGCTGCCCCCCAAAAGAGTTAATGGTCACCATCTGGAAGTATGGAAGGTTTACTCCTTCCTCCCTTCTAGCAGAGCTCTGCCTGGTCCTGGCTTGTCCCAGGCCTTGGTTAAACCTATTTTATGGAGAATTCCTGAGTCCAGAAGGCCTCATGGGTATCCTCCCTGGACAGTGGTCACTCGGGATCTGGAATCAGAGTCAGGGCAGACACCACCCACTTCCCCTCTCATCTTTGATTAGCTTTGAAATGCGCGTTCTTTTTCCTCTTCTCCATCTAAATATTTGGGTTTCCTGTTGAAATATTTAGGCAGGGCTGTGTACTTCTGGCTGTTGTCACCTCCCTTGCCCCCTGTAATCTGGCTCCAGCTGCTTAGCTGGCCCCCCCCCCCCCCCATGGGGGGGGGTGCTTGTCGCCTGAGTCTGGGAGAGAAGCCATGTAGGGCAGTGTGTGGCAGGGTCCACTCTGCCCAGAGGCAGAGCCTGGAGACTGGCCAGGGACCTTGATGGCCACATCAGGTGGGGCCTACACAGTAGGTGCAGTAGTGCACAGTCAGTGCACGCATGCCTGGGGCTAGGGATGGGAAACTTTCATCTGAACCCCCATGTAGGGAAAAGTTGTTTCTAACGTGGGTTCTAGTTCCCCCTACGTACTGGCTGTGCTGTGTGACGCTGGCCGGATTTTACCTCTCTGGACTCATGCGTTCCCTCATTTGGCAGATGTTTGCTGGCACGCACTGCGTGCCCAGGCCTGTTGGAGGACTGCTGCGAGAGAGTGAACCCTGTCCTTGCTGCTTAAGCAGTGTCTTCAGACCACGTACTATGGAAACCAGGAGGGCAAGTGGAGGAGCTGGGGCAGGGAAATAACTCCCCCTGCCCCTTCCTTGTGGAAACCATTGTTTAATCTTCAGAGCTTTCTGCGGGGGAGCAGGGGGGAGGCTCATGCTGTTTGCAGGGGAGCTGGGCAGCTCCCTAGCTGGCAGCACCTTTGGCAGGACCGGAGCCTGCACTGGGCTTTTTCACCCTTTGGCCCACTTCAGCGGGAGGAAGCAGAAGTGTTTGCAGGGTGTTGCCAGCGGCACCTGGGTGACACCACCCAGTCCGCTAAGAAGCTTGCAGAAGGCAGCACCACGAGTGCCCCCACAGATCTCTGCAGACCCGTTCACCTGAGACCTTCCTTCTGTGCCCTCTGTGGGCCTGACTCTGGGAGGTCTGGCAGCCACATGGATGCTACCCCATTTGCTAGGTAGGAAAACCGAGGCCTGGTGAGGATTAAGCTGGGGACAGAACTCTCTAGAACCAAGTTCAGGTTAATCTAGCTGTGCTGCTTGCCCAAGTCCAGGCTACCTATGGGTCTTCTTTACTGGGCCATTTTTCACCTTAATTCTAATCCCTTTTAAAGTTGTTTTTAAATCATAAACCTCTTGGTGGGATTTTGGAGTGCAGAGCACTTTTCTGTGTACATTAAACTCTTTGGCCTGCCTAATACCCTAACCTGTCCCAGCACACCTCTTCCTGTGATCTTGGGTGCCAGCTTCTCCACCCACCCGTGAGTCTTGGGATAAGAGGCAAAAGTTGAATTGTGGTGAGCTGCAGGCTTAGAAAGGAGGATGTTTTTCTGGGCCGGTGAGAGCCTCGGGCAGAAAGGATCTGATGCCTCTCTACTCCCTGGGGAGTTTCTCAGCACTGGACTCTGCTCCCCACCAGTCTGCGCCCCAGGAGCTGTTGGCCGGTTTTCATCTTGGAGGTTGGCAGGGAGTAGCTCATGCTCTGGGCACCTCTCCTGGCAGCGAATCATGATGTGAGGCTGGAGGGGGCTTAGTGTCTATTTATTAGCCTCCAGCCTCCTGGAGCCACGGCCTAGACCTTGGGAGGTTATGTAACTTGCCCAAGGTTGCTCTGCCCACTAGGCGTGGGAGAAGTACAATAAAGGAACAGTGAGAGTGAAGTGGGGCAATTAGAGAAGGCTCTGGGAAGCAATGGCCCGGCGAGGAGGTCAGTGGAATGGTGATCGCCACACCTCTTAATAGGTCTCCGTCTGTGCCCCAGCAAGCAGTCAGGGTTCCTCATAGTCACATCGTGACCCCAAAACTCAGGAACCCTCTGGTGTCTCTTGCCTCAGGCTAGGCCCTTGCAGTGGCCCTGGGTAATTTGGACTCTGCTACCTGTGTGATCTCACCTGTTTCTGGACCCCTACCCTTGGCCCAATCAGCTCAGCGTAGACCGGACACTGACACTGCGGAGGCCAACTCATAAGAGGGGAGAGGCCTCTTACGACCCCGCACACTAACAGCAAGTTTCAACTTTTACAAAGAGCTCGAGGTTTATATCCACTGGTAGCAGCAGCAGTTACTCTGGGGGCGGTGGCGAGGAGGGGCCTATTAGACTCAGAGCAGCGATAAGCCGAGCTGCCGTGGCCTGCATCATATCGATGTTCCAACGATGATGAGAGATGGGGACCGTGGGGAACCTCTTATTGCAGACAGGGCAACCGAGGCAGAGAGGTTAAATCACTTAGTCGAGGTCACACAGCTGGTCAGTGGCTTGAGCCCAGCCCCCCGAGTCCAGAGCCAGAGCTCTGCAGAATCGCCTCTCGTGGCTGCCTTAGCGGCCTCAGTTATTGCTGTCTTGCTAGGCTACAAGCTGCCCCTGCTGAGACTGCGCTCTCCACACACCCCATCACCCCAGCACCAAGACGCTGCGTGTGTGCTTCCTCCCTCTTTGCCCCCTGAGCTCTGCTCTGTTCAGTCTTTTGGTTTCAATGTCAAAGTGCTGCTGTTTCCTGACCACATTGACCATATATAGGTCTGTTTGCCATTTTGAGCATGAAAAGTTTTAAAACAGGAAAACCTGGGTTATATATGTGGGTGCCTCCACTCAGAGTTGGGGCTGTCGCCTCTGTCCCTGGCTTGGCCCCTTCCCTCCCCCTGCAGCCCTCCGTGCCCCTGGCCTTTGTTCCCTGCTCTGCCCCTGCCCCTGCCCCTTGGCAGGCGTGGGGGTCAGAACACGCTGGACTGAGACCCCCAGGAAAGAATCAAGGAGTTGGAGGGGAGGCGTCATTGCCTCTTAGTTTGGGGTTTCTGTCTGTGACCCACCTCCCCGTCACTAAGCCCACACTTGTGACACGTGTCCCCCCCACGTCCCCTCCCAGCTTCCCCAGTGTCAGCCCCTAGCAGGACTCTGGTCTGCACCTCGGGAGGGAACAGCTGTAGTCTTCCTTTCCCCTGGGGTATAAGTGCCACCTAGATACTGCCTGCGTGGTTGGGGACAGATAGGTCATTTTGTAGCATGCTGAGGACCCCATGGCGGCCCCTTTATGGATGTTTATTTTGGCGTGGGTGCCCTTCGTGTCTAATGCTAGGCACTTGCTCCTCCCGTGCTCCTGGTGCAGGGCGGAGGTGGGCACTTGCTCAGAGACTCTGGAGGAGAAAGAGCGTCAGTCCCATACCGTCCCCGTCCCCGTCCCCATCGCTCCTGTTCAAATAAAACTCACCCCCCGGGCTGTGGAATGCATCCTGCCAGTGTTAGCTTTGGAAGGGTGCCTGCGCCTCTCAGCATCCCCGCCCCCTGCAGCAGCAGGTAGAAGAGCCACCTCGCTGGGGGTATAAATGCTGAGTGGGCTAAGTGGGGCGTGCCAAGACAGTAGTGTCTGGTCAGCACCCCCGGCTATCAGGAAAGAGGGGGTGTCCTGATTTACAGCTTTTCAACACCCTGCCCCCCATCCCCCGGACTCTAGCCCCAGCCCTGCAATCCACCCGAGCAAGTGGCCCAGTGACTGCACCTGCCCGTGGCTGGGGGGACTGGAAGACAGAGGGTCCTGGGCAGGCTCAGCCAACGTGCTGTGTGACCAGGGCAGGTCACTGCGCTTCTCTGAGCCAAGCACTTGCTCACTAAGGCCAATTAAACACTTGCTGAGTGCCGGCTGTATGCCCAGTGCTAGCTTAAGGGTTGTGGGAATTAAAAGAAATACTAGATATCACTCCTGCCTTTGAGGTTGGTAAGGCCATAACATGGGGGGGGGTGGGGAGTGTCACCATGCAGTGTACGTTGGGGATTAAATGGGAACAGGGTGTATTGTGGGGGACTTCTGTGCTCCAAGGTAGAAAAGTTCCTGTAGGCTGAGGCTGTTCGGGGTGGTGACCCTGACCCTGACCCTGGGCCTGGGGGTTGCCTTCCCTCGAGCCCCGTCACTCTCTGGGCTCCCTCCGCCCGTCAGAGCACATGGCACCGAGGCTTTTGCCTCGTCTGCACTCTCTTGTGCCCTCCCTCCCACAGGCCCCCGACTCGTGCCCACTGGATCCCAAACCCAGCACCAAGCGCGAGGGTAATTATTAATGAATACCCTGAGCCGTGCAGCTGCATTTCTCTCTCTGCTTTGGCCCCTCCCAGCAGCCTCCAAACCCGGAGGCAGCAGCGACACAGGCCCCCTGTGCCCTTCATTCAGGTGGGCACCTCCAGCCTGGAAACCTGCCTCCAGCCCTCCCACGTTCTCCCCCACGCAGCCAGCGCCCTGGGGCCGAGCACACCCGCTGCCCCTGGTCTGTGCGGTGCCCTCCTAGCCGGGGACACTTTGTTTTCTGTTTGGACAGGTCGATAGGCTGCGGGCTGATGTGTCAACATCTCCCTGGGAATGTGTCTGTCTGCACCCAGGGCAGCCTCCCAGGGCCGGCGCAGGGCAACTTCAGAGTCATGGGCGGGGGGGGGGGCACTTTTGGGTCTTGTTCTAGAAGGTTCCCGTTTCTACCAAGCATGCTGGGGATTCAGAGTTCACACAACTCAGTTTTGACACAGCCTCTCTGTTTGGCATGCCCCGGTACTGAGATCAAATGTCCACCTACCCTGCGTGGGGTCGTCGTGTACACGACTTATAAAATTCCCCGAGGTGCTGGGCTTCCCGCAGCCAGTTTCCCCTCTGTGCACACACTCTTGCGCGCCTCTTCCCCACGTTGCGCACACACAGTTTAATTGGTGCTTATCGATCCAATCGGTGCGCTCTGGCCAGTGGCATGGGAGACCCTTGAACAGACTGGGACCCCCTAATGTGTGAGCTGCCCGGGCAGAGGTGGGGGTGGCTTCTCAGTGCATCCATTGGGGTTCCTCAAAGTGGGTCTGAGGCGTGAGCCACACTTAAAGTCGTATGAAACACGATGGGGCGGGGGCGAGGACAGCAGGGAGACGCACATTGGAGCGTGTGGTTCTCTGTGCTGGCACTGAGTCGTCGGAACTCAATTTACAAACAGAAGCCAGGCCATGCTGAGCTGGGGAGACGGGATTATTAATGGCTTCTTCTCTGCCTCCCACATTTTCTGTAATATGGTTGTATTGCTTTTATAACTCAATTTTTTTTCAGGTATAAAATGTATGTATATACCTTTAGCCACTCCTATGCTGGTTATTTTTAGCATATGAGGTCCACAAACACAAAATGGTTTTAACAGCACATACTCTGAGCACTGGTGTCACTTGTATCTGTGCTCACTGAGCTGTGTACAGGTGGCCCTTCGTATCTGTGGGTTCCACGGGACCAACCTTGAGGCTTGCACACTGCAGATTTGGGTACCCAGGAGGGGTCCTGGAACCAGTCCCCTGAGGATATCGAGGCACGACTGAATTGTGACCTTTAACTTTAGCTACCAGAGTGGTGGCTTCCAGGGCAGCAGTGCTGTGGAGCACCTGGTGGTGAAGGATCTCAGGTGAGAGAAACCAGGTGGGCCTTTGATCTACGCACAAGAGTTTGAGATTGTACGCCAGGCCTGAAGAAGAGAGTGTGGCTTCTTGATAGAGGCCTGGCAGGGGCTAGGAAGCCCACCCGGCTGTACCCAGCCTGGATCAGTGTCTTGCACAAGCTGGTGGATGTCGGGAGCTGATGTCCTCCAGAGGCCCGTGGAGAAGGGCCGTCTTGGCTGCAGGGTGCACCCAGCTCTGCCAAGGCCGAAGAAGCCGTGCCCAGGCTTTCAGATAACAAAACACGAACACCAGCAAGAGTGGAAAGAGCCCAGGACCACGTGTGTAATTCAGAGTCAGGAACACACTGTGGACAGTGGCCTCAAAGCTTGGGTAAACCTGAGGGCCGGGGGAGGCAGACCCTGCCTAGGGGAAGATCTGGGTAGGATGTGTGTCATGTCTCTGTTCCAGTGTGGTAGGCGCTACCCACATGCCGCTGTGCAATTTTATTTTTCTAACTTGATCTTGCTAATTATTGTGGCTGCTTAATTTCGAACTAAAATGGATAAAAATTAAATTTTAGTTTCTCAGTTACTGGCCACATTTCAAGTGCCACGTAGCCACACGGGGCTGCACAGGTACGGAGCATTTTTACCCTTGCAGAGAGTTCTGTTGGACAGCGCTAGAGCATCGGGTTGGTGTCTGCCGAGGTTTCTAAACGCCGCCTGGCTTCTCTCTGCAGTTGGTCAGCTTTCCTTTCTGCTTTGGTCCTGCCCACCAGAGAGCCTGTAAGCACCGCCAAGGCGAGTGCTCCCCCAGTCCAGCCGACAGAAACTGCGAGACTGCCTTGCCCGTTGGTCCAGGCAGATGCACGGCGGTCAGCAGTGGCACCATTCGAGTTGGGACCAGGTGGTAGGAAGATGCTCTTTTTCCTGGACTCTGACTTACTGCTCGTGCTCTCCAAATTCCTTCCAATTGCCTGCACCAGCCCAGCCCCTCAGTCCCTCACTCTGCAGGGAAACCTGTTCCTGATGGTTCACGATGTACACTGGACTCCCCGAGCTAAGCGGACAAGAATTATGAACATATCTTCCCACCACAAATCCAAAAAGAATGAAAGGATGGGTGGCTGAAATTTGCAGGAGTTTTCCATGTTATCTGCAGGGCCATGGTGGGGTCCTGGGCCAGGAAACGTGGAAGACCCCAGGGCGGGGGTGGGAGGAGGAGAGCAGGGGTGGGCACAGTATTTAGGGTGGGCGGAGCATCTGACAGGAGGTTGCTCTAATCCTGGTTGGTTCACGTCTTTTGAGCCTTAGCTTCCCCCTCTGTATTTGGGCTTCTTGCCCTGCTTTGTGCCCTGTTGTTTGAAAGGGGCATGACGTGAGCCCCGGGGACTGTCCTGGCCTTATTGTTGGTTTGCCCGCCGCTTCCTCTTGCTGTTTCTGCTGTCGTGTAATTTCTCCCCATCCACCTGTCTGTCTCAGTTAGACCACGCAGTCCTCCTGGGCAGGGCCTGTCACGTCATTCTTTGTTGTGCCCAATGTCTGGGCACATGGCTGGTGCTCGGCAGATACTTAACGAATCGATTGACCCTGCTTCGAGCTGTGTCGAGCAAGGCAAGTTTGTCCATGACTCTGGTCCCATCTTCTTTGTGGTTAAGTAGGTGGGCTGGCTTGCACTGTGCGTGGGTAGCAGGGGCTGTGGCTGGAGGGCACAGCTACATTTTTGTCACTTCAAAGAGGGGAATGGCCCAGGGGCCCTGGGGGAGTGAAGGTTAGGAAAACCCCTTGTTCTCTCATCTTGCCGTCTTGTCCCCCCACCGTTCCTGGGAATTGACCAGCAGCCTCATTTTATACGTGGGGAGAGGGCTGAGGGATTTGAACAGGGCAGCTGTGTCCTGGAAGTCCACGGCTTGGTCAGTTGTCTAGCCCTCAGTGGCTCAGGACAAAGGCCCTTCTTCAACAGACTTGAGGGGAGATGGTCCTCCCTGGGCCAGCCCATGAAGTGGCTGCCCTGCTACTGCTCACCAGAAACTGGGCCCCACAGGGGACAGGGGGCAGCCATGCAAGGAACGGGTGCCGCTCCCCTGCCTGACCCTCAGTGACTTGGAGACCTCCTGCATTACTTTCTTTCAACATCATCCAGCCGCATACAACGCACGCCCGCCCCCAGCAGCCCCGCATATGTGTAAGCTAGAAGTTCATGAATCAGGAGCGTCTCTAACTTGCCTTTGTGCCAGGCTCTCCATCCAGCCTTTTGATCCATAACCTTGAGAACTGGTGGGGAGGTGGCGTCTTCCCATTTTACAGATGAAGAAACTAAGATCATGACTTACTGGGCTAGGGAGTAGCCAGTGCTGTGCAGGCCTGTCTGTCCAACGTCCTTTCACTCCACCGAGAAGGCTGAGGGGCTTGCTGGAGCCTGAGTGAGTGTCACGGGTTAAACAGCCTTGGGAAATGTCCATGCTTAAAATCCCAGCCCTGTTGGAGGGGAGAACGCATGTCTGCGTGTCTCAGGCATGGCCCTTGTTCCTTCTGTGTCTCCGTGTTTCGCAATGAGACTGTGTCTTAGAGTCAAGAGTTTCCATTTCCTCCTGCCTGGCCCGTCCCTGGTCCTGGGCCCCAGGTTAGCAGGGTAGGAGGTTTTTCCAACCCCCACCCCACCCCTCACCTAGTGCGGCCTCTCTGTGCTAGGAGGGCCTGGTGGTATTTTTCCATACCTTCAGCACAAAACAGCTCTGTTTCTTAACCCCACTCACATCCCATGCGCAGTTGGCTGGGGCTGGGAGGTGGGCAGGGGCCATCTGTGCAGGGATGCAGGAGGTAGGAGAGACAGTGACAGCTGTGCCTGGTCGGCCCTCTGCTCCCTGACCTACCTGGGCAACGAGGGCAGAGCTGGGCAGTGGTCGGGGGCACCAGCTACAGATCCTAGGCTCACCCTCCTTTTCACACTACTTGGGGATCCTCTTTGTACCACATCTTGTGAGCTCCCGGTGGGGTCCTTGGCAGCAAGTGCCCCTCGTGGAACCAGCGTCTTCTGAGATCTGTCAGAGTCTGGACTTCAAGGGCAAAACTCCCCTTGCCTCTCGCCCAGTGTTTGCAAGGTTGTCGAGCATTGAGGTCGTGGCTCTGGTGACTCAGTCTTCTGGGGGGTTTGAGTCTGGGATTTGGGGGCCATGGAGGCAGAAAGCTCCCCCACCCTGCCAGGAGTACCATCCATCCCAAGATGTCTGTGCTGGTTAGCCGGTAGTTCCTTGTACAATTTATTCCAGAAAGGATGGAGGCCAGCTGTTGTCTGTCTCCAGCCGGAGACTGAACCAAAGGAAATGGGCTTGGACTGCAGCCGGAGGGATTTAGGTGAGAGTCAGACAATAAGGAAGGATTTCGGGACAGGTGGTTGGCTCTCAAGAGGATCCTGCAGGGAGCTTTATGGGGAAGGATGGGGGCAAGATCACTGGGCAGCCACAGGTGAATGAAAAGACCAGATCCTCAGCCAGGCTCCCTGGGGCCAGGCCTGGGTGGGAAGGGGTGGCTGGTACCAAACAGGCGAGGAGGATAGAAGTTCAGCTGCCACGCCTGGCTCAGGATTCATACACCTCCTAGTTCCCCCGGGCCTTTCTTTTTTAATCAGTGGAGAGGCTTACAGCTTAACCACTTGGTCATCTTAAACAAATTATATGTAATAATAAATGGGTAGGCTTAATAGTCCCTTATCGTCGGAACTGCAGCCCTCAAGGAGAGGCAGTTCCTTATTAACCCAAGTGGCCAGCCACAGGCAAAGGGAGAAGGGAAAGGAGGGAAGAGCAGGTGGCGAGGCCCCTGGGTTGGGAGGGTTGCCAGGTTGTCTGGGACATTCTGAGGGGCAAGGGGGAGAGTTGTGTCACACCCAACCCTGTTCAAGGGCACAGGTGTAACCTAGAGGGATGGCAGTGGCAGGGTCAGGAGCAGGCTTCCTCTGGGGCCCAGGGCAGGCAGCTGTGTCCGGGGAACAGGACTGACAGCCAGGCCACAGGAGCTTCATGGGTCAGAGCGCCCTGCCTCCCACTGCGGGGAGAGAAAGGAAGCGGCGGCATGCGTGGGGAGCCCCCCAGCCAGTGTGTGTCCCACCTCCCTGGACTTCCCCCACCCCCCTGCCTCCTTCCTCTGGAATCCTGATGGTTCCAAAGTCCACAGGGGAGCTGACTCACCAGGGCAAGGACCTGGGGGGGCTTTGGCCTTGCAGACGGGTGGGGTAGGGAAGAGGCACTGGAAACAGTCATCAACCCAGACTGTGCACGTACCTGCCAGGGCTCACTGCCTCGTCCTGTGGGACCAGAGCCCACATAAAGTACAGCACTGGCACCTGTCTTGCCCCCAGAAGGCAGGTGTCTTGGAGATGCATTCATTTAGGCAAATAGTGGGCCCCTCCTAGAGCTAGGTTCTGTTGTGGGATTAAGGGATGAGTGAAGTCTCTGCCTTTGGAGCTCACGGTCTGTTCAGGGCGGATAAATAGCAGGCCAGGGAAGCGGACATAATAGAATGTCAGGTAGTGGTGAGCGCCATGGGCTGAGGGGCCGGGGAGTGTGGGGAGTTTGCTGTTGGAGGTGGCGTGGCCTCTTTGAGGAGAGTGAACCGGGGAAGGCGCCTGGCACAGGGAGTGAGAGCTGCAAGCTGCAGGGACTGTCCTAGGCACCAGTCCTCCAGGTGGCGGTGGAGAGAGGGAGGGCATTGCCATCGACGCCTGGCCCAGTCCTCCAGCTCTGAGGCTATGTGCAGTGGGTACAAACCCTCGGAATGGAGGGTCCTGCCCCGGCCCCTTGCTCTATACAGGAAGCAGCAATAGTCAGTGTTCGCTTTTATTCCCAGTGCTCGTTTCTGGAACATGCCCTGGGTGCCCAGCACCAAGCCGTGCGTCACTTCTCATAATCGGCACTCCACCCCGACGAAGCCATGCTACCCCTATTTTCCACCTACGGAAAGTTAAGCTCAAAGAGGTGACAAGATGTGCCCCAGGCAACCTGCTAGTGGATGCGGCATCAGGATTTGAACCCAGGTGTGTCTGCTCCAAAGCCAGGGCCTTTCGCCTCTGCCCTCCTGTTGCTCCCAGAGGGCTCCAAACTTGACTTTCGTGATGTTAAGTAGCCTGGCCGTCCCAGCCAGTGTGCCCAGTGCAGACCTGGGCTCAGGAGGATGGGCAGCGGGCTGCCAGTGAACCGTGCCTCCCTCAGGTCGTCAGCCCGGGCTGGGGAGATGGTGAGTCAGCAGTTCCTGTGACCTCCCCTGTGGCCTGCTCCAAGGGATGTTTGTAGAAACCTCAAGTGGCCAGTGACTTCCTGTGGTTGCTCCTTGCACCCCACCCCGGAGGTGGGGTGAATCTAAGAGGCATCCCCAGGGGCGTGGGGTAGGGAGCACGAGCATGCGCTCACCCTGCATGTTACAGGCAGGTCAGACCTGGGGGTGTGACCCCATAGCCCTTGACAATACTCGGTCACCTTTGTGCACCTGCTGGCTCTGCCATGGCTGGCATCGCCTGGCGCAGTCCCTGGAGGGGATGGGTGGTCAGGTTGCTCTGTGGACAGGGCCCTCAGCTGAGGGTTAGGGCCTCTGGCAGGTCTGCTCTGTGCTTTGTCACCAGCTTGCTGTGTGGCTTCATCTTGTCACTCGCCCTCTCTGTAGATTTCTCATCTACAGAATGGGAGTAGCAGTGTCCGTTTGCCTGTTTTCCCTCTGGGGCTCTGTGTCTCAGTTGAGTTTGCGGTGGAGGGGGCATGGGCGTGCGGGAGGTGGTGGGTGATGCGTGTGGGGCTCGGGCCGACTCAGGCTCTGGTAACTGTGTCATGGAGGAGGGAGCTGGGCCAGGAGCCGGATTCAATGCCGGGCAGAGCTTCCTAAGCCAGGCTTGGGAGGGAGGCCCCTCGCTCCCCAGTGCCCCACACCCTCGTGGGGGAAGGAGGAGAGCCGCTCTGTGCTGCCGGACAGGCTCAGGGGTCCCGGCTGAACCCACCTCCTATCCCCCTCTCACACTGGTGGCCCACGAGTTAGGAGACACTTCTGGCATCAGTCAGGGCAGAGAGCTGTCAGACAATCCCAGTTCTGGATTCTGGGAACAGGGAAGGGGACAAAGTCACAAACCCAAGCCCCAGCATCCCAGATGGGTCACAGACACCAACACCCTGGGGCAGGCAGTGGTTGTGATTTGGGGGGTAGAGAAGCCGCAGGTGGATGGAGGATGTCCCTCTTGTCATTTAAACCTCACTGGACATCCTACCTGCCCTGTGTCCTTCAGAAGATGAGGTGGGGGTAGATTTTGAGAACACGGCTCCAGGGGGTCATCTGGTGTGTGTGTTTGGGCAGGAGGGTCAGTTCTAAGGCAGACTTGGTGCTGTGGGCCTGGCAAGGGGCTCTTGAGGTCCCCTGTGTCTGTGCTCCCGGGGATTTCCACACAGCTCGTGGGCTCAGCCCTCCAGGTGCCTGAGAACGGGTGCCGACTCCCATCCTGAGCCCAGGCCCCACCAGGGCTTCACTGTTTGCTTTAGCCAAGCCTGCAGCCCTGCCAGGTCAGCCAGTCCCCGCAGAGCTCTGCCCTGGGCTCGTTCTCACGGGAGGGGCGCCTGGCTGCTAGGGGGGGTTACCGTCCCAGCCTCAGAACAATGGGGGCAGGGTCACCTGCCTTGTTTTCTTTGTCCCTCCCGAGTGAGGACAGGGTTCCCAGGCCTGTGAAAGTCGGAAACCCAGAGGTTTCTGCTGAAAACCTGCTCCCATCTGGCATGGGCTCACCCCCGTGCATGTGAGACCTCGCCGTGCTTCTGGGCTCTGCAGAGGCTGCTGAGAGATGGCCCAGGAGGGCAGGCAGGGGAAGCCCAGAGGTGGATGGGAGGACAGTCATGCACACGGTGGCCGAGTGCTGACTCCAGGGGCAGGGCTCAACTCAGTCCCTGAGAAGGAGGGAGAGTGGTTTGCGTCTAAGGCAGTGGTTTTGAAACTTGGCTGAACATAATGTTAGAATCTTCGGTCCCGGCCCCAGACTATCTATTTTTCTTGGAACTGTGGGAGTAAGACCGAGGCATGAGTGTTTTTCTAAGCTCCCCGGATGATCTCAACATGCAGTCCAGGTTAAGCAGCAGCACGGCGACCCCTAAAGTGTGCATCGACCACTAAAGCATGCGTTGAGGGCGGCAGCAGCGTGCCGCTCGCCCCTGCCCAACAGGGGTGCTTGGGCTTTAACCCAGGTGTGGCCAGCAGTGCAGGGCCACCATGGGAGTGTGGGGCAGAAGGGTGTGTTTGTGCACTGCCCTACCTGTGGCGCTGCAGGGCCTGCTCCGGCTGGCTGCTTCCGCCCCGGGCTGAGGGACGGCAGGTCGGCACTGGGCACATTACTTCAGGGACCCAAGAGGAGTGTAACCTGCGGGCGGGACCTGGGGGAAACAGAGCAGGCTCGAATGAGTTGGAGCTGGTGGCCAGTGGGTCCTGAGAGTGCAGTTGTATTTCCTGAATGTGCTGTGGAGGAGAAGGGCGTGGGGAGAGATGCTGGGCTGGGCCCAGAAGTCATGGTTCTGGGCAGAGGAAAATGTGAATTTTAGGGAGGCGTCACCTGCCCAGGCGGGGGGACCCCAGCAGTCATAGTCTCCTCACTTTATGGAGAAGGAGGTAGGCAGAGAAATCAGGGAGAACTGAGCCAAGCCAGGGTCTTCAGACCCCACATGGACATCCTGGCGCACCAGTCTCCGGGAAGTGCTTTAGCCTGCCTTCCTCCTTCCAGATACTTCACGCAGGTGTTGGAGTAAATCTGAGAGCGCAGATAGGCAGAAGAGAAGTTAACGAAGTCCCCTTTGCAACAGCCCATCTCTGGTCTCAGGGAAGACAGGTTGCGTTGCCGCCTCCAGTCCCAGCTTCTGCTCCTTCCTGGGCAGAGACAGAGCCCAGGTGAGCTGGGCCTGTGGCTGGTGCAGGTGTCAGGGTGGCACTATTGGGCCCTGGCCAATACCTTGCTCGTAAACTACGGCTGCCTTCCGAGCCACACCCTGGTCACCTGGCCTGAGGCGAGAGGGCAGTGGGGAAAATACCAGGAATTCCTTCTCCCTGCCATGCACACACCCTCCTTGGACAGGAATATGGAAGGCCCGAGCCCGGCACCCCTATCGCCCTCCACTAAGGCAGCCGCCGCATGGCAGATTCGCTTCTGGAACTTTGTAAGAGCTATGTCCAGGTCAACAGAATACCTGTGGGTGAGGCCCAGGCATAGTATTTATTTGAATTCCAAGGTGGTTCCATCAGGCCGTCCAACCCTGGGCTGAGAGCCACGATGCCTATGTGGTATCCAAGCCTCAGTTTCCTCATCTGAAAGCAATCCCTGCACCCCTTCCCCAACCACCCAAATAGCCATAAGGGAATAGTTTGAGGAGTTGGGTCATTCTGGGATGGAGAATGAAAGGGAGTGGTGATAATCGAGAGCTCTGCCACTGGAGTTCTCAGTTCTCGAATTTGTCTTGGGAATAAGAGGGTTAACAGGTGGCCGCTGCCTCCTGGAGGGCTAGCCTGTCAGCTGGGCAGAGCGCCTTCCCATCCACCCTTTATCTGTTCCTAAGTTCATGGCGTTACAAAATCTGAAAACCATCGTATTAAACAAGCCGAAACTGCAAATATTTGCCTAAAAAGTGCCTGAGTTAGGTTTGCTAATTTCCGTCTGCCTGTCCTGCCAAGAGCTCCCTGGCTGGGCTCCCCACACAGAGGGGTTCCTCACTGGAGACCAGGTAGACAGACAGACACACACGGAGGGGCCGGCTGCCGCCTTCTGTCTGCTCCTGGCCTGTCTCACCTGGGAAGTTGAGGGGGGCGGTGGTGGCGTTTCCTTCCCTCAGCAGCCTGCCCAACTCACTTGGCTGGCTGGGAAACTGGTCAGGGTGGCTGGGGAGCCTCTGGGGTCAGCGGTCAGAGTGGTCAGAGTGAGCCTTCTGCGGTGTGTCCATTCCCCCCGCCCCTGACTCTCAAGTGTCAGGTGCAGGGGGCGGGGGGGGGGCGGACCTTTGGAGCCACAGTCCCCCGGCCCTTCTCCCATGTGCCTCAAGGGAGCCAATTCATCAGGCTGAGAATGTTCAGTTTTCTCTGTTAAAACAGGAAGTGGTGGGAAGAGGTGGCAGGTGTGAGGAAGGTTGGGGACAGTGTCTCCCGTTGTCACCCAGTCCTGTCCTCGTGGCACAGGGCTGTAAACCCCTAGCCCTTCTCTACCCCTGTCCAGGGCATGCCAGTCCCTCTGGTTTACACGGACTGGAGTCACAGTGCTGATTGCAGGTGTGTTTATCCAGTGCTTACCCGGAGACTCACTGCCAGCAGTGGTGAAACCCCCTCTGATTCAAACCCAGATCGGTCCCACTTTTCCACGAGCACAGGTCTGCACCTGTGGCCTCCTAGAGCTCAACCTGAGCAGCAGTGGCCTTGCTGTACCTGGGACTGATCGAGTGTCCTCAGAGAGGAGGGGCTTTAAGGTTTCAATAAGGAAAGTGCCCAGCTGGAAGCAAAGTTTCAATCCATGTTGACTGTTCTATTCCTTTTCCTGCTCTCAGCACATCCACTGCCTTGGTGGAGAGTTTCCGGAGGGGACAGGCCTCCCTTCCTACAGGAAGGACAATGCAGCCATCGCAGGGACCTCTCCCAGCACGACTGCTGCTTGCTCTGTCGTCTTGACCCCCTTCCTCGGGGCTCTCCTCTGCCCCCCTAACCTCGCCCCTCCCCACCTCCTGGCCTTCTGCCCTGTCTTCTCAGCCCGGTGACCCCCTACTCTCCCACCCAAGGCCAGCTGGATGCTGGGGATTTCAGCAGCCCTGTGTGAGCCCCGCCACTGCTGGGGCTGAGCCTCTCTTTCCTGCCCTCTTGCTAGATACAGGCCTCCCCCTTGTTGCTGATGAATTTAGTTAAAAGCCAATTACAGAACCATGCTGGAAGATGTTGGGGATGAAGGGGCACTAGAGGATGTTAATTGAGGTTAGAGAACGTACCCTCATTTAGTCATTTGTTTATTCACACATTTGACAAATATTTGTTGGGCAGCTATTATGTGCCAGGCAGTAGGAACGTAGCAGTGGAAAAGAAAACAGATAAAAGTCCCTGCCGTGTGGAGCTTACATTCTAGGGGAGTCTCTGCATTCCTGTGGGTTTTTCCCACATAGCTGTCTGGGATGTGCTTTCCCCTGCAGCGGGACGCCCGCCCGCGTTCCCCTCCCCCATCCGTAGATAGTGCAGTGGCTGAGAGCCACACTGCCTGGGCTTCTGTCCCAGCTCCGCCACTCACTAGCCGTGTGACCTTGGGCAAGTGCCTCTGTTTCCTCATCTCCGAAATGGGGATAACAAGAGTATGTGCTTTACAGAGTATGAAGATCCCGTGAGCTAAGTGACGTAAAGTGCTTAGATCAGTGCCTGTCTTCACAAGTGCTCAAATATCAACTTTTATTCAAATATCAACTTACTCTCTGTGGACTAAGGATGAATAAGTGATGGCCACCCCTTCGCAAGAGGAGAGGAGGTGGCTAGCAGGGCCACGTGAGAGGAATGATATTTTATTAATACCTTCCAGGCCAGAGGGGCCAGGTGAGCGTCGACGGAATGAATCACGGACTGGCGCGGCCAGGGATGGTAAGGGAGGCTCCCCTCATGAACCCCCAACGGCCTGTGGGTCCAGCGGGGCTGCGGTCGAGGACAATTGCTGAGGCTGCATTCTGCACCCAGGAGAGAGTTCTGTGATCCCGGACTGGTGACGGCCGGAGGAGCTGGAGGCAGGGCCAGGCGCAGCTGTGGGTGCCAGGCAGCTGCGACCCCCAGCCAGGCTGACGTCTTGATCTCAGTTCCCCTCCCCAGCCTGTAAAGGGAAAGGCCCCACCTCAGCCCTGCCTGCGTATCTGTAGGTGGGCAGCGTGTCCCAAAGCCCTGGATGTGCCCACACGGCAAGACCAGTTTCTCCAAGAAGGGGACACCCGGCGACTGCTGCTGCCGGGAGCCTTGGGTCCCTGAGGGAGGAGCGGGTGTCTGGGAAGCCTGCTTACGGGGACCGGGAGTGCTTGGGAAGGTGGGTCAGGGCAACTGGATGTCTGAAGCTCTGGGCAGGGGCATGGGAGGGCTGGCCGGAGTGGCTGGACTGGTTTTCGGGCACTGTTGTTTCAGCTGGTGGAAGGGGTGGAGTGTGCACAGGCCTGTTTCCTGTGGCCTTTATAGGGACAGGGGATAGGATACAGCAGTTAGGACCCAGATGGGCCTGGGTTCTAGTCCTGGCTTTACTGCTTGTAGCACTGCAACCTCGGGCTGCCTCCTTAACCTCTCTAAGCCTCAAATCCTCATTTATAAAATGGAAAAAATGATAGTATCTTCCCAGCAGGATTCTGTCCTCGTTAAACGAGCTAAAGGCACATGAAATGCTGAGCGCAGGGCTGGGCACATAGTGAGCCTGCAGTAAATCACAGCTGCTTTGTGACGAAGGTGACAGAGGCGGGAACTCTATTCCATCCCCAAATGAGCTGGGCCTGGGCCATGCACAGGCTTTCCTTGCCCATCACGCTCCAGGCTTGTGTGGAAAATGACAATATTGTCTTGTGTGGATTTGGGAGCCAAGTTAAAGAATCCTGCTAGCGAACAGGGGCCGCCTCCTCCCGCGAAAGCTGTTTCCCTAACCCCGAGGACGGGACGCCCTGACAGGGTGTTGCCTGGTTCTCCCATGCCGCTCCCCATGACCCACAGATGGCCTCAGCCGCGGGTCAGCTTTTCTGTTGTGGGGGACCGGTGAAGGCCTCCTCCTCATCCTGCGTGATCCCAGCCATGATCAGTGGGGTGTCCCAACCGGAGCCTCAGCTACTCATGGTAGGAATGGGGAGCTGGCACCCCAAGTTCACATCCGTTCCTTGGCTTCCCGAGCCCGGTTTTCTCCCCTGCCAAGTGATCACAGGAAGAGCTCGGTAGGTGTGATGTATGTATAAACGCCCCAGCAAGGGGTGTCTGACATACCGCAGCACTAATACCACTTCTCCCCCCAGCACTGGGGTGGGACCAAGCTGACTCCTCCTGGGGAGCCATGAGCAGGGGGTGCAGGGACAGTGGGGGAGCCCAGGGGACAGGCAGAGTGGGGGCAGGCAGGGAAGCTTGAAGTTGTAGACTTGAAACCGGACAGCCTGCAGCCTAGCCCAGTTCTGCCAGGTAACCTCTGTCCGCCCACTGGGTGTAATTGCTAACACTCGGTCTTTGCAAGGATTGGTGGTGCACCCACCCCCAGGGGGCGAGGGCCCTCGGGAACACCTCCGCCCGCTGGGTGACCACACAGAGATAAAGGAGATCACGGGAAAGTGAGCCACCGCTGCCCAAAGGGTAAACGGCAAGAAACCCAGCTCTCCAGCTCACCACACTCCCAACCTTGATGCCCTCTTTTGTTTGACGGCTCCTTAGCACTTGCTAAATGATTCTCAGGTCACAGGTTACCTTTGGCGAGCTAGCGCTTCCCAGGGGGAGCAGTGTTGCATTGTGGGAGGGGCTGTCCTGGGAACTGCGGGGCCTTCAGCGTCTCTGGCGCCTGCCCACTTAAAGCCAGCAGCGCACAGCCTGTCACCCACTGGAATAAGCATGTGGGGAAGGCAGGGACACGGCAGTGTCCCCAGCGCCTAGAACAGTGCCTGGCACACACAGCACCCGTCTCAGCATCTCCAAACACTCCTAGAAGGCACTGCCACCCCCAGGTGAGAAACTCCTATTCCAGTCATACCTTCAGCAGTACCCCTGAGGGGTGGTGGTCGCCCCTGGTCTAAATACTTTCATTACCAGAAATTGATTATTGATTACTGCAAAGGATAGCCCATTCCGAGGTAGCTTTTTGTCTGTAAAATAAAGCCCCATTCCTTCTTGGACCTTGGCCTTGGTTAATATACCGTCCAACACCCAGAACGGAACAAGGTGCCCCACCTGTGGCCTGACCCTGCATGGAACGATGGGTTTGTCACCTCCCAGCCCTGGATAGGCCTGGAGTTGACATGGCCTGAGATTGCATTTGCTTTTGCCAGCCGCCCTAGTGTTTGTTGGTTCATGGTCAGCTAAAACCCAAGGACTTTCCTCTCTGATCCTTTACTAGTCTTTTCCAATCCGAAGTGTAAGGTTTGAAAATTTAAAAGGACCCTTGCGACTTGTTAATTCTGGCCCTGTTTCGAGTCCAGATGACCTTTGAGTCTCAGGACTGCCACTGCTGTGCGTTGGCTATCTTCCCAGCGCATGCTCATCCTCTGCACGTTGGGGTGCTGAGCCGTCTCTGTCTTCACGGTGCTGCCGATTAAAATATCGAAGAGGCCAGGCATGATTATGGAGACCTCAGCCATGGTTGATGATGATCAGTACTTCCTGTGGTTGTTTGTCTGCCTTTGCATGGACCCAATTAATCCTCCCTTCCCCCACGTTTCTCTGTCTTGTCCACATGAATATCTTTAAACCCATCTGTTAGCTGCCTTGCTGATATCTAGATTTATTGCATTCCACAAAACTTCAAGGCTTTGCAGCAACTTCAGAAAACGAGATTCACTCAGCTGAGCATGACCGGGTCTCTGTAAATCTGTGTTAGCTTCTAGTGCCCACCACTTCCTCTTCTGAATGTTCCAGACATTCTCCTCTCCCCATTCGGAAGTTTGCAAGAGTTCGGGTTTGTTTTCCAAGTCTCTAGAATCCACCCTTTTCCTTTTTGTGAAAATAGGGACAGCTTGTCTTCCGACATCTTTCCTGTGCCCCACGGTTCCACCAGAGGTGGTGCTGCGGTGTCATCTCTGGTCAGCCATTCAATTTCCTTTGCACGGGGTTCTCGTATGTTTTCGGCTGTCCAGTTGCAGATTGTATCTGAGAATAACAGGTGGGGGCCATGGGGGAGCCGAGTAGTTCTGGGTTCTCCACCGTGTATTTAACATCGACACGCAGGGCCCCGGCACGTCCTCGTTCTCTTGCTCCAGACGTAGATTTGATGTTTCCAAAAACCCGCTGGATGGTCCTCAGTATTGATGTTAGCTCTCCCGTCAGCCTGTTAGTGTTTAAGTGTCCCGATTGTCGCGTGTGCGAGTGGCCTGACTGGCTGGACTGTAGCTCTCTGAGGCAGAGTCTGATGCCACAGTCCCGCCTTTCCACGTTGCAGCTGCACAGACTTCGTGGCCTCAGAGATGCTCTGGAAATGCCGGGAGGATGCAGGTCTGGCGGTGTGGTCTGACGGTTTGTCTGACAAGCATGTTGTCGTGGGAAATTCTTCACCGAGTATGCAGACCCATTCACAAGGGCCCGCTGCTGCCTGTGCAAACTGCACATTCCTTCAGAACAAACCACCCTTCCCCCTTTTTCCCACCGAACCCCAGCCATGCCTTGGGTAGGTTAGAAATAAGGTTTCTTGGTCTCCCTCCTGCTCCATTCCTCACTCCTGCCTCCTCTCCCTCAGTCCTTGTCTTGATTTTTGTAGAGAATTCGAGTGTCTAGGCTCTGGTCTGGATGACCCATCCTGGGGCCCTCCTTGGGGACAGGACTCAAACCCCAGATTTAGAGCTCCTCCTTATAGGGCTTTTGGGGTCCAGGCTCTGCTAGCTGATAAAGCCCCATTGGTAGGTTGGGGCAAATGGTGGGCAGAGCTGAAGGATGGGGCAGAGTCAGAGACAAGTCAGATGGAAACAGGTTTGGCCGTTGTAGGTATTGCTGAAGCAGATAAGGCCTCCCCCCAGGGACGTCCCCGGGTGGCCTCTCACCTACTGTCCACAGTTGTTGGAAGCTCTGTGGGGACTGACAGCACAATTTTGAGTCACCCTGAAATGTATTCACCACCTTTGATCTGTCCTTTCCCAGACAATTGCTGGGCCCAGGGCAGTGAGAGAGGGATACAGGGAAGAGAGGGAAGCAGGAGCCCGTTGTGGGAGAGGATGGGTTGGAGTCCTCAGCACGGGCTTGAGGCCCTACTGAGCTGCATGCCCGCAGAGGCAGAACTAGAGGCAGGTATCCTGCAGTGGGCCAAGGGGTGTAGGGGGATCCCTCCCAGGCCAGCTCTGAACTGGGAGGGCTGAGTGGGGTGTAGAGGACCTCCTGTGTGTCTACATCACATCTACCTTCTTTGAGAGGCAGAATAGTCTAGTGCAGTGGTTCTCAAAATGTGGTCCCTGGACCAGTAGCGTCAGCAATCACCTTATTAGAAATGCCCCTTCCCAGACCTGCGGAATCCAAAACTCAGGGGTAGGGCCCAGCAGTCTGTGTTTAACAGGCCTCGAGGTGACTGTGGTGCGTGCTAGTAAGTCTGAGAAGCCCTGGCTCAGGGAAAGAATGAACTTCGGGGCCCGATTGTCAGGGTTCATATCCTTACCAGCTCTGTGACCTTGGGTGAAACCTCTCTGATCCTGTAAAAAATGTTTCATCTATAAAATGAAGACATTTATAACTGCAACCTGGTCGCTGTGATGATTGAATGAAAGTGCCAACAAGGAGTTTGATGGCAGTGCTGTCACTCAGAAAGCATCCGTGTGGCCTCAGCTCCGAGCTTTATCGTCTGTCTGTCTCTCCCTCTCTTTTTAGGTAGTTTCTGATGCTGCAGGACAGGGCGTAGCCATCACAGGGAACCAGACCTTCAACAACTGGAACTGGCCCAATGCGATGATTTTTGCAGCCACAGTCATCACCACCATTGGTGAGTCTCCTGGAACCTTTAGCAGGATTCCCACTCCCATGCCCAGCTTGTCGGAACCTTATAGGAACCCAGCTCTGTCGGGGGTAAAATCGAGCCAGTTGCAGGCTGTCCTTTTGACACTTCCTGGGGCTTCAGTAAGTCCTTGGTGACTAGCTCTGCCTGGGAGGCTGTTGCCGTGAGTCCTGACCTGGGCTCGTTGAGCAGAAACAATGACGCAGCGGATATCCAGAGCCTTGTGGGAGACTGAGCAGGCTGCTCCCTGCACAGATCCACATCGTGCTCACTCACCCGCTAGATTTCTATTCCGGTTCTCTGTGGCAGCATCGCCAGTCAGCCCAGAAGTTGGTGGCTTAAAACACAACTTCTTACCTTTCACCATTCTGGGGGTTGACTGGGCTCAGCTGGCTGCCTCTTCTTGCTTGGGCTGTCCAGTGTGGCGGTCGGTAGTCAAACGGCGACCGCGTTGGAGTCATCTCAAAGCCCAGCTGGCCTGAGGGCTCCTCCCATTGCAGGTTGGTCAGCTGATGCCGGCTGTGGCTGGGAGCACAGCTGGGAATGAAAGCACAAGGCCTCCGCATGTGGTTCGGGCACCTCGCAGTGTGGCAGCCGGGCTCTAAGAGGGAAACCCCAAAGGGAGCACATCCAGGGAATCAGGAGAAGCCGCAGGGTCTTAGACCTCGCCTGTCCGGCATCACCGCCTCCTCGACCGCTTCCGTGGGCAAAGCCCGAGTCAAACGGAGGAAGATTGGACTCTGCCTTGGTAGGAGCAGTTGCATAAGAAGGAAGGGAATTGAGAATGGTCTTTGGAGACTGGCTACCACAGCACCTCCGGGTGTCTGCACAGAGAGGGGCCTCTTCTGGTTTGCACAGCAGTGCTGCATGGATTTGGAAGACCTGTGGACGGCGGAGGCGTAGTCCCTGCTCCCAGTTTGATGGAGGAGACATAGCCATACCACCATGATCGCTTTGTAAATGATCCGGATCAGGGAGTGATCAAGGGAAATAATGCTTGAGTACTGATATTAGGTCAGTATCAATTGATGGCAGAGGACGGGCCTTGAGTTGGTGTGTGTGTGTGTGTGTGTGTGTTTTGGCGGGGGTGTGTACATACAATGGACCTGGGCTCTGTCTGGGTCCACCCCTCCTGCTGTGGCTGTTCCCAACCTCACTCTCTCCTTCCTCAGGCTATGGCAACGTGGCTCCCAAGACCCCAGCCGGTCGCCTCTTCTGCGTCTTCTATGG
Organism: Indri indri; assembly: GCA_004363605.1. NCBI lineage: Eukaryota > Metazoa > Chordata > Mammalia > Primates > Indriidae > Indri > Indri indri. The sequence goes on from RJWJ010000585.1 coordinate 123,430, forward strand.
TCTCTTCGGGGTGCCGCTCTGCCTGACGTGGATCAGTGCACTGGGCAAGTTCTTCGGGGGACGTGCCAAGAGGCTGGGCCAGTTCCTCACCAAGAGAGGCGTGAGCCTGGTATGTCCCCAACCCTCAGTGCTGGGCAGAGATAGGGGACCGTGACAGGTGAGGGGAGGACAGGAAGTCTCCAAGAATTGGACATGGGTGTTAGGACAGGTGGCAAGAGGGCAATTTCAGAGCTCTCGGGGTCAGGCTGGGAGCACCCCTCCCTCATCCTTTCCCAGCGGGAAGCCTCCCAGGCCGGTGCCCAGCTGGCCGCCCCTCCAGCTGCCTTCCCGGCCCTCTGGGTGCCACCACTGGGTCCTCAAGTCCCCACTGTTGTCTGACTTGGCCTCCTGCCCCCGCCCCCGTCAGCGGAAGGCACAGATCACATGCACGGCCATCTTCATCGTGTGGGGCGTCCTGGTCCACCTGGTGATCCCGCCCCTCGTGTTCATGGTGACCGAGGAGTGGGACTACATCGAGGGCCTGTACTACTCCTTCATCACCATCTCCACCATCGGCTTCGGTGACTTCGTGGCCGGTGAGTCTTTGCCTCTGCCTCCCCTCTTGTCTCTGCTTCTCCAGTTCCAATGCAGCACACCCTTGTTGGGGGCCCCTGGAAGGCACTTCTCCCACCCAGCGGGGTTCTCAACCCACCCTGCCAGTTGCAAGAGGAAACAGGCACTGAGTAATTGCAGAAGACTCTTTTCTTGCTCGTTCCCTTTCTCTCTCGTTACCTATGGCTTTTCCCCTCCTTTTCTCTCTGTTCAGGCTCTGATCTCCTCTGCTCTCCCCTGACTCCTGAGCTTGGGTTCCTGGAGGGCTAGGAGTGGGGACTTTGGCCCATGGGGTTTGTGTTTGTCACCCAGGAAGCCCCCTCCGCATCCCGCTGTCCCAGTAGCCTTTCATCCTTGAGGGGAGCTGTCCTGGAGTTTCACTCTTGGCACAGGCAGCTTAAAGACAAGGGAGGCCTTCTCCCCCGCTGCCCTGCCCCTCAGCCCTGCCTCTTCCTCCTCCTTCCCTCCTAATCCAGGGAGGCGATAAGATTCTTTGGCCTCTTTGTCTGAAGGCCTGTGACCAGCTGGCCCCAGCCACTCACATACTTGTGCCTGTGGCCTGGGCTGCATCTGGGTTCTTAATCTTCTTGACACCCTCTTCGGCCCTGTTGACCTCAGCCTCTGCTCTAGGGGCCTCTGTTCTCTACCCATCCCCCTCCCCAGAGGGCAGGGGGGACAGGGGGTTTGCCAGCCTTTTGCCCTGTTGTATGTGGAATCCGGGAGGGCGTAGCTTGAGCCCGGGGGAGGAACAGGCAAAAAAGGCACACTCTGCTGCCCCCTGCAAATGTGGCCTGCTGTCTTGGGAGGAGGCACAACTATGCCATCGTGTAGCCCTTGGGGCCCACAGCAGGCTGGGGAGAAGGCTTTTGTATCAGGGAAGCACAGCAGAGTATGTAACTGTACCTTCTCAGCTCCAGCAAGACACCAAACCTTGGCCTCAGTTTTCTCATCTGTAAAATTGGTAAAAATAATAGCGCCCACCACATAGGGTGGTGCAAAACCAGTTAATACGTGTGAGTACTGAGGGTAGGGCCCGGCTATGTAGGTCTGTACCCTCGTCGTCGTCATCATCGGACTCTGGGATCAGGGGCCTTGGCAGGACTGACAGCACCCCTCCGCCGGAGCCCCTGTCCTGGGGGCCCGCTAACCTAACACGAGAGGCAGCCCCCCTGTCCAGTCAGAGGGCAGACAGGAGACAGATCAGAATGGCTGGAAATGCTAAGTCATTAAAGAAATCTCAGATGACCCTGGAGCCTAGTAGCAGAACCATCAGCGCCGTGAGGGGTAACCGGGAGGCCCCCTGCTGCAGGAAGGGGACAAATGGACAGAGCCCTCCAGGCCAAGGGAAGAGCCAAGTCCGAGGGAGACAGAAACGAGAAGTCAGGGAGGCAGCCCAGACCTTGCAGGGGGATAGAGACGGTTCAGGATCTTCCTGCCAGGGCCAGCGCTGCCCGGGTCACCTCGATCCGGCCACCAGCCTCGTGCATGTTAAATAGTGCGCCCATCCCCAGCTGTGAGGGTGCCAGCGGCCCCTCCTGTCATTTCCACCCATTCAGTTTTTAACCGACTGTAACGTTACACACAGAATAGCTGGGGACGGTAGAATAAGGAACTGCAGTGCAGCTACTCGTGACCTGGGTCTTGACCTGTGTGTTGCTTACATCACCAGTTTCCCAAAGCCCCTTGAACTTCCCTCAAAAAGTCACTGTCCTGATTTTTTATGGTTGAAGAAAGAGACTCAGAGACAGGCTGGTGGCTGGGATGGGGCCCTGAGTGACGGTCCTGGGCCCTCAGGGAAGACGGGGTGACGCAGGCTCTGGAACGGGCCCCCTCCCGTGCCCCGCCAGGCGCCTGCTCAGATAACAGTGTGGCTCTTGCACATTTCCGGGTCCCTGCTGACCCTTCCTGACCTCTGGGCTTCTGTCCTCGTAGGTGTGAACCCCAGCGCCAACTACCACGCCCTGTACCGCTACTTTGTGGAGCTCTGGATCTACCTGGGGTTGGCCTGGCTGTCCCTGTTTGTCAACTGGAAGGTGAGCATGTTTGTGGAGGTCCACAAGGCCATTAAGAAGAGGCGGCGGCGGCAGAAGGAGTCCTTCGAGAGCTCTCCCCACTCCAGGACAGCCCTGCAGGTGGCGGGGAGTGGGGCATCCAAGGACGTCAACATCTTCAGCTTTCTGTCCAAGAAGGAGGAGACCTACAATGACCTCATCAAGCAGATCGGGAAGAAGGCCATGAAGACGAGTGTGGGTGGGGAGAGGGGCCCGGGCCCGGGGCTGGGGACTCAGGGCAGCGGGCTGCCAGCCCTGCCCCCTTCCTTGGCGCCCCTGGTGGTCTACTCCAAGAACCGGGTGCCCAGCTTGGAAGAGGTGTCACAGACACTGAGGAGCAAAGGCCACATGTCGAAGCCCCCCAGCAAGGAGGCTGGTACGCGGGTCCCCGCAGATGGCTCCTCTACCTCCGAGGTGCTCAGTAACCAGCTGGACCGCATCAGTGAGGAGGGCGAGCCGTGGGACGCCCAGGACTACCACCCGCTCATCTTCCAGAACACCGGCATCACCTTTGTGAATGAGGAGGCCGGCCTCTCAGACGAGGAGACCTCCAAGTCCTCGCTGGAGGACAACCCGGCGGAGGAGGAGAGGCCCCCGCAGCGGGCGGAAGCCGAGGCGCCCCTGAGCGTGGGCGAGTTCCCCTCCTCGGACGAGTCCACCTTTACCAGCACTGAGTCCGAGCTCTCCGTGCCATATGAGCAGCTGATGAACGAGTGCAATGAGGCCAGCAACCCCAAAGGCACATGAGGCAGGGCCGGCTCCCCACCCCGCCTTCGACAGTGTCTTTCCCCTCACCCCGGGTGTCCCATCATGGCTGGGACCCCTGGCCCCTGGTGGGGGGCAGCCCTAGAACTGGGAGTGGGGGGCCAGGGGCCTTTTTAACTTCCATCCCCTCCAGCTAGTGCTACCGATGGCAGTGGCACCTGCCCAGGACAGGGCCTCTGTCCTCCCGCTGAATGGTACCCTGGCTGTGGGGGCATCTGTCCTGAGCTTGGCTGGTGTATGTGATGAGTCACAGATCTGCGGGCTGGCAGGACAGGCGGGCGGGATGACCCCGAGGAGGCCTGTGCCTGCCTGGGTCTTCACCCTGTTATTTGGTTCAATGTCACGGTTCTCTGAGGCCAAGGCCTCCGCTATTTGAGTCACCAATATTACTGAGCGACTTCTGCGGGCCTAGCACTGAGCTAGATGTTTCCAAGAGGGAGGTGGGTGTGTAAGACCCAGTTCTGCCTTTTCGAGCTCTAAAGTGTTCGGGGAGGTGCAGATGTGACATGGGGGCCAGCATTTCAGTACCTCAGCAGTAGCAGGACCCGTCTCCCCTCCTGCCAAGGGCAGTAGAGCAGAGGCTGCTCGGCGAAGGAGAGAGGAGATGATGGGCAGAGGCTGAAACAGTCTGGATTCGAAGGACCTGGACCAAGTCCACTGTGGGCCCAGGTCTCAGTCCCACTTGTGGTCTGCCCAGCCCAGAGCCCTGCTCCCTGTCCCAGGCGAAGCAGTGGCAGATGCAAGGCTTTCTGCCCCACTGCCCCCCGGGTGGTGGGAGGAAGGGAGGGTGGCAGGGCGTGGCCACTGGAAGCTGGGCTGGGGGGCAGGGAGCTGCAGGCCCAGCTCTGGCAACTCCGCCCTCACCCTTCCAGCCCTTACAGAAGTGCACACCCACCTCCTGGTCTGAGGACCCTCCCTCCCCATCCTGCCCTCTCCTTCCGTGTGCCCAGAAGAAGGACCTCACTGTCCCCTCCCCCTGCCACCAGCCCCCACGGGCCAGGTGGGGTGAGGCCAAATTGCTCTCGGCTCATACATGGGCAGCGGCCAAATACGTGAATCAAGCTCCTCTCTCCAGCCGCTGTTTATTGTGCGTGCGTGTGTGCATGTGTATGCATGCGTGTACGTGTGTGTGTGTGTGTGTGTGTGTAAGAAAGGAAAGGGTTTGGGCTGGAGAGCAAGAGACACTGTGAAGCTGGACACGGACTGTTTCTAGTGAGGGGTGGGCAGACTTGCTGCTGCCGAAGTCCCTGGGGTCTCTGCGATGCCCACCCCGTCCTGAATGTTTTTGTTGTTTTTTTGAATGAACTGCTGTTTTTATATACCTGGAATCTGTTGTAGGCTTCAGAGCCAGTGGTCAAAGCATGGGTCCCGAGGACTGGGATGTCCAGTGTCCACCCTGTGGGCCTGCCCTGGTGACCTCAGCCAAGGCCATGACATCACGTCCCTGAGCAGAGCTGGGGAGGGACGCTGGTCGCTGCGCAAGCTGAGGGGGGATCCGTCGCAGGCGACTGGATGCTGGGCGGGGGCAGGTGACCGCAGCCTTGCGGCCCCTCCCTCACACCGTGTGCTCTGCCCCTCTGCTGTGGGGGCAGCTGGGGCCAGCTTCTCCCAGACGTGTGAAGACCATGATGGGCATGTGTCCTCACCCTGCCCACCCACTAACCATTGCGGAGGGCCGCCCCGGCAGGGGCCAGGAAGGGGAGCAACCTCATATTTTCTGTGAAACATTTTAATGAGTTTGTCTTGTTGGCTGTCCTGGAATGCCACACACTGTATGTACATACTGGCAATGACATCAAATGTAATTTATTTTAACATTTTTACAATAAAACGTCAGGTGAACAGGCCGGCTTGGTGCGTGCTGTTGGGGGCGGCGGGCGAAGGGCAGCTGGTTTGCAGCCTCTGAGCAACGGGGGACTCTGGGAGCATCCACAGGGGGCAGGGAGGACTCGGGGCAGGGAGGACTCAGGGCAGGCGACGGCAAGGGGATGGGGGTGGTCTGGACCAGGAAGGTGGAGAGGGGCAAAGAGAGGGAGGAGGGGCAGCCTCATAGGAGGAAGGATGGGGGAGGAACAGCACAGGAGAGCCCAGGCCTCAGGAAGGACTGAAAGGAGTGAGGAGGGGAGGTAGGGGTGATGACGGCGAGTGCATGTCACCCGTGTGCCACAGTTGGTAACACGTGAATGAGCCCGTCTGACCTTGCAGCAGCCCGGTGAGGCGGGTGTCCTGTCTCTATTTTATAGACAAGGAAACAGGTTGTCTTGCGTGAAATCTCAGTGAAAACGGTGAGTGTGGATTCAAACCCAGGCAGTGCAGTGCCTGGGTCTGTCCCCCAGCCACTGTGGCAAGGAACAAGACGGCCTGCGGGTCTGTGCACCCCTGACAGCTCCGGAAAGGGCTCCTGTCTCCAGGTTGGCAGACCAGAGACCATCCGAGAAGCCCAGGCCTGAGCTCCAGGGGTGGGAGCAGCGTGTGGAGCCCGGGCGTGGGCGCGGTGGCCTGGGAAGAATGTCTGCAGCCGTCTAAGGCAGGCTTGGTCAGGCTTCAGCTCTTCGGGGACCGGCCCCTTCTATACGATTGCAGGGCCTCCTGCCCAGGGCCACGTGGGATGATTTTTGAGTCTACTGGGGAGAAAATTTCTATGATTTCCCGAGCGAACCACAGTTTTCGTGAGGGCGTGGGTGTGTCTACAAAGGCTCCTGTATTTACCAAGCAGTTCTATACCACCTGATGCCCCTCCCTCTCTGCCGACACACCCCTTCTCCACCTCCCGTTCTCTCCCCTCCCCCTTCCTCTCTCAGGTTAGGTGGTTTGGGGTCAGCCCCTTCCAGCCTCAAGGTGACAGTGCTGTAACCTTTATTTAGCACTTGGCCATCTCACGAAGCCCTTTGACAAGCCCGGCTCCGAGCACTCATGGCCCAGGTCCGTCTACGGCTGAGCGGAGGGCTCAGAAGGTGCGTGTCTCGGCACACAGCTGACTGCAGGCTGGGTGGAGGTGCGGTCTTGGAGGCGCAGCAAGCTTAGTCAGGAGCTTTGAGTGAAAGGTGGAAGGTGGGGGAGGCGGGACCGCAGCTGGAGCAGAGTGGGCCCAGGAGGTCCCACTTTCCTGAGGGGTCGTGAGCAGAGGAGGGGTGCCGCAGTGAGGATCCCAGCATAGTGCTGGGGAACTGGAGGGTGGAGGGTGGGTGGGAGGTGGAGGAGGCAGGTGAGCTGGCCCCAAGTGGTTGGGAAGTCGCTGAAGAGGACCCTGGCAGGGACATCCTCCTGTTGGAGCCACTGATTTATTTATAATCCAGGTCAAAGAGAACTGGGTGAGTGAGACCTACAGACTCCCTGGGGTCCTCAGGTGGAGGCTACGCTCCTGCTCCAGTGGGCCCTGTTCCCGCAGCCCTCCAGCCCCGGCCCTCCAGAGGCCTCCGTGCCCAGCGGTAAGCTAGCACCGCCTGCACCCTCCATTCGTTCGCTCCATCAGTGCTTAGGGAGCGCCTGCTGTGTACCAGGCTTTGTTCTGGGCACTTGGAACACCACGCGTGTGCAAGGACGAGATCCCTGCATTCGTGGCTCTGACAGTCTTTCCGTGTCTCTGCCGTCATGTCTAGCCATTTTCCATGGTCTGCGCCATGGTGTGTGGGCCCTGTTCGTGTCCCTCAAGACCTACTAGTGTCTCTTTAATCTTTATGTCTTTCAATCCTTATAACAGACATTATTATTAATCCCATTCTACAAATGAGAGCAAATATAGGATTTTTTCCCAAGTTCAAACAACTAAGTGGCAGCAAAATAGCTTCCCTGACTTACATTCCTGTTCCTCATTCTCCCCTCTGGAAGTTTCCAATCCAAGAGGGGAGACATTCTCAGAGAACCCGAACAGCGCCCGCCCTGGAGGAGTCTGTGATCTGCAGGGGAGGGCAACGCAGAGAAACTCCAGCGCCCTAGCTCGGCCTCTGACTTCCTCCGTGTCTGGAAATCTGGGTGTCGCCCCTTACTGGAAAGGGCCGGGCAAGGTTATCGCCAGCCATGATGGCATCTGAGACTTTCTTGAGCCCAGGGGAGAGCTGTGAGGAAAGACAGGCAGGCCGGGCTGCAGGGCCCTGGGTGGGGCCCATGGGGTTCCCGATTTCCAAATTCATGCACAACTGGTCCAGGAGCCAGAGGACAATTTGCGGATTGCCAGGATGTTTGTGTAACACAGTGAGAGCCCCTCCGTAGCATCTCTGCAACAGCACAGGGTCTGGCGCCTGGGAAAGGCCCACACATACTTGTCGAATGAACGAACCAGTCCCCTTAGCTGGTCTCTCTGCCTCTAACCCTGACTTCTTTCCACCTGGCTGTCACTGCAACCAGCAAGATTTATCCTAAACTCAAATCTGACCCCTTTCTCTCCTGTTTTAAACTCTCAGGGGCTCCCTGTTTCTCTCCCTGGCCCTCGCCTCTCTCTCCAGCCTCCTCTTATACCCCCGACCCTCACCTGGGCTCCAGCCACTTTGCTCATGCTGTTTCCTCTGCCCTGATACCCTTCCTTCCTCTCTCCTGGGTAAGTCCTAGACCCGTTGGGATTAGATATGGACATCAGCTTCTCCGGAAAGACTTCCACACTTACCTGTCCCCTCCTGGATTCTGGGTCGGGTGCCCCTCTGTGCTCCAGAGCGCCTGCCTCAGTCTGACCAAGCTGCTATGATGCCTGTTCTAGTTCCCTGTCTTCTGGTCTCATGCACCCTCCCCTGACTGGGAGCTGCTGGGGGTAACGGGGAGTGGCTTGTTCACCTTTGGATCCTATCCCAGGGCTCAGCACGGAGGGGCTCAGCTTTTCCGTGGTTGCTAAGTGTAGGGTGAACGACCCAGAGTCCTGGCCCCTCCCGTTGGTAATTCAGTCCCTCTGTTCCGGGGGCAGAGGCCAAATCAGGGGGCAATGCTCGTTCCACAAGGGCGAGTCCCAGCAAGGCCAGGTGGAAGATCCTGAGGGCCCGTGTTGCAGGCTGAGGTGGCCTGGTGAGTCACCTCATCTTGTGCCAAGTCACCTGGATCCAAAGGGCAGGACCAGGACACAGCATACCTTATTTCTCCCCAAGTCACCTGCACCTCCCTTTGCATTTGCCCCACCTGCCTGCCTTCACCTCTCCCCACTCCCACCTGATCCGGGGAGCTAGGGGTGCTGGGCCTCTCATCCCGGCGGCTTCCGACCCCCCGGGATTGCCTCGGGAACACCCCTGTGCACGGTGAGCCTTCACACCAGGGCCAGCCTCAGTGTGCAAAGCCCTCACACACCCATTCCTGGATCGGAGCACTCGACAGGCCGGGAGCCAGGTGCAGCATTTTACAGGCCCCAATTTAAGGGCTTTTTCAAATGAGTTAATTGAATGTCTTGGTTTGGTTTCTCAGGCAAACAAGGCCTAAGGGTCAGAAGTAGCAGAAAAGGATGCGGAGACAAAGATGGGGAAAGAGGAGAAGGCAATGAAGGTGCATTTTTAAGCGAGTTCCACTGTGGGCACCTGGGACTCGACCCTGCTGGAGCTGTGCCGGAGAACCGTAGGTGACACTCTGTGGGACAGGAAACTTCTGCATTTACCCACTGATTCCCACCCTCATTGGTCAACAGTGGCCCCAGGGAGGCTGGGCACGGTGGCTCACACCTGTAATCCCAGCACTCTGGGAGGCCCAGGCAGGAGGATCGCTTGAGTCCAGGAGTTTGAGACCAGCCTGGGCAACTTACCAAGACTCCACATCTACAAATAAAAAGAACAGCCAGGCCAGCATGCGCCTGTAGTCCCAGCTACTAGGAAGGCTGAGGTGAGAGGATCCCTTCAGCCCAGAAATTCAAGGTTACAGTGAGCTATGATTGATTGGGCCACTGTGCTCCAGGCTGGGTGACAAAGCAAGGCCCTGTCTCTAAAAAATAAAAAGGAAAAAAGGATGATCCCAGGGAAATTAATCCCCACCCTCCTCTCATACATGCTGGACATGACAGATGGCATTGTCCAAAGATGGCCACGACAATATCTCCCATCTCACGTTTTCCTTTGCAAAGTGAACTGGCCGCTCCCCCAATGCAACAGGAAGTAGAGTCTATTCCCCTCGAACGTGGGCTGGCCCTGGAACTGTTGATCAATGGACTATGGTAACAGGGACTTCCTGTGATTTCCGAACCCATGTATCAAGGCCTGGCAGCTTCCACCTTTGTGTTCTGGGAGAAGCCAGCTGCAATGTAAGAAATCCAAGTATCTTGAGACCCACGCTGTGAAGAAGCCCAAACCAGCCCCCTGGAGATGCCACACAGCAAACCGGCCCAGCTGGGACACCATCTCGGCCATTCCAGGCCCAGCCGACACCGTACGGCGCGAAGCCTGGCCAGCTCGCAAGCTGCAGAATGATGTGTGAGTGAATGATTGCTGTCCTGATGCTTGAGTTTGGTTTATTGAGGTGGTTTATTGCACAAAATAGAAAACTGAAACACCGGGCTTGTCCTGAGCTACGTGACCTGCCAGACTTCAGAGGAAGCTCTGAGGAGGAAGGGCACCGAGGCACTCTGAGGTGGCACCTCGCAGCGGTGCAAGTCGCAAGTGAGCTGAGGGGTTGTGACACCTCGCACAGGTAGCATCTACTGCCCCGAGACTAAAACTCTTTGCCCTCGGACACCACATGTGAGACCAAATGCCACCAGGTCTTGTGACTCCTCGCCACGGGCTCTTTTCCTTACACAAGATTGAAGTTCTCACCTTTAAGATATCAAAGTCCCTTCTGCTCTAGGTTCCCTAGTCCTCTCTGCTGTGCCTGCTGCTGCCCAGCTGTATTGCCCTGACAGCCACAGCGCTCATTTGCCGGACACCAGGGTACCTTTTGCACGTGATCCCATTTAATCCCCACAACACTGTACAGTCAGGAGTATTATCTCCATTTGGAAGCTGAGGCTCAAAGTGGTTATATAACTTGCCCAAGGTCACACAGCTGGAGGCAGAGCCTGTGTCCTATGCCATGCAAGCCTGCCACGGCAAAGCTGCCCTGCTCAACCAGTCAGCAGATCCCAGCCCCGTGGGGACTACCCAAGAATCACCAGGGGATTCCTGGGTTCCACCTCAGGGAGATTCTGAGTCAGACGTCTGGGGTACAGCCCAGAAACACCCAGGTTCTGGGAATACCCAGCTGGAGATCTCGGACGGAGGTCAGGTGGCTCTGTTTCCAGCAGCCCTGCCTATCCATCCCTGCCTGTTTTCATTCTGCATTGAAACCTGTGTTGACATCAGTTATATAAAACTTCCTCCCCGTTCTTTGATTCCTTCACCTGCGGCTCTGGCCAGCTGAGCTGCTATTCGGGGTGTTGACATCATACACTAGTCAACCCAGATGGCCTGTATTCGTTAAGTCCTGCAGGTTACCTAGAGCACCTGATGTTGGTGGCTGAAGAGGAAGGAAAAGGAGGAAGAGTTACCTACCAGGCAGGCAGGCCCCCACCTCTGTCTGTCTATCTGCTCAGATTCCCACCCTCAACCGTTCACTCCCAGGGAAGGGTTCTGACCCGGTGGCCTGGAACCCATTTATAACAGCTCATGGGAGCTGATGGTTAAACTATTGAGAAATTTTCCAACCACAGCCATTATTAAAAATTAAATTATATAAAGGCAATTAAATTGGGCTAAGAACAAAGGTCATAAATACTCAAAATTCATCACTTCCTAATTATTTCACGTTACTATGACCTGTGCTTTTGCATCTACTGTAGGAGATGGTGGAAATATTACATAATGGCGTACTGCTGTGTTTCTCCTTCTTGCTTCAAGTTTTGGGACATCATGTTGGTAGCTTCAAATTGGCCGTAGCAGGAGTATTTATACCATGGAAATAGGCCAACACTACAAATTAGGAATCTCTCCTCCCCAGAGAGCCAGATGTTAAACATTCGCCAGCACGTGACTGCACGGATCTCTTTCTGGACTGGCTGTGTGAGCGGGGTAGGGTGGAAGACGGTGAGGTTCTACCCACCTTGGAAGGCAGTTCTGGGACTGCCCAAAGCCTGCTCCAAGAGCTGCTTGCACTCGGCAGAACTGCACTGCGGCTTCCAATGAGCCTCTATGTCCTGAGTGTCTTCATAGTTAAAAGGGAGATCTTCTTGGTAAAGACTAGGTCCCAACAACTGTATGAGGGCTATTGAGCAGGTCAGATCCAGACTAAGGCTTTGCAAGGGTCATATTGATGAGCAAAAACACCCAGCTGACACGTAGGATACTGTGCCCAATGCAAGTCAACACTGGAGGGAATCAATGGCCTTCTAGAAATTCCCTGCCTGGAGTACAGATGAGGGCACGCTCCACAAGGATGTCCATGGGACCTCATCAGAAGTGGCTGCTGCAGAGGTCCAGGGCCCCTCAGCCCCACCCCGAATCCTCCCAGCAGCTGCCCCGTGAGCCAGCCACGGCACAGCCCCACCCCATCCGAGAGGTGTCATCCTGCGGTCCATAAGTCCTTCGTGACAGGCTCTGTGCTGGGCACGGTACAAGAGGACCCAGGGATAAGGCTCTTCTTTCTTTGTTATCTTCCACTCTCATATTCTGTGTGTGCATGTGTGGGGGGTAGGGGTGGGGGTGGGGGTGGTAGGAGGTGGAGGGAGAGGTCGTGGAGGTTGCGATTGGGAATCCTTAATGACCCGCATGGAGCTAGCTGCACTGTGTCAATGTGGGTGCTCCAGGAAGCAGATGCCACAGCTGGATTAAATCAGAAAGGATTGTATCAGGCTCCCGTGAGAGGCTGGGAGCGCCATCTCGCCGCCACGCAAGTTCTATCCCAGCACCCGTGAGAGGCAGGAGCTTAGCTGTAAGCACCCGAACAGCCGCGCAGGCTAAGGAAGGCCAGGCAAGGCTGTCGAGGGGGAGTCCTTGCACCAAAGGCAGCACAGATGAGTCCTGAGTCTCCTGGGAATGGACCCGCCTCGCTGCCCTGCTGCGCGCAGTTCCTGGCTGGGAGCTGCCGATGGCCTGGGCAAAGATTGGGGATGGATTCCAGAGACAGCCGCTGGGCCTCTGGTCCACTGCACTCGCTGTAGCTGCAGGCCCGCCAGGTGCGCTTCCACGGCCGCCACGCACAGCTGTGGGAGAAGCAAGCGCGGTCACGTGGGAGACAGAGTAGAGGCAGGGGGTGCAGGAGCTGCACAGGGGGAGGCAGAGGGCGTGTGTGATGGCAACAGGGAGTCAGAGACGCAGACTGAGAGCTGGAGAAGGAAGCGGAGGCCACAGGGAAGACACCTTTTAGCCTCAGCCCCAGGACTCTTTCAAAGGGATGCTGGCCCCACTCCTGGGTTTCCTCGAGATTCCCTGCCGTACCCTGACCATAAACTCTTCTTTTTTGAGCTAGGAAAGTGGTCTCGGGTCCTCACCATGGAAAGAACCTTGTCTCATTCCCAGTTCTCAGCCCTGAAGACCCTGACCTACCATCCCAGGAGAGGCGGCTCACAGTGTCAATGGCAAGTTTCTTCAAGTCCCTCCTTCCATGACTGAATGCAGAACAGGAGGGAGAGAAGGATGATGAGTGCGGTAGACATATTCGAGATGCTTCTTCCCCTGCCCTCAGTTCCTGCTGGAGCGGCACCAGCCTAGTTAGCTGTCTCTGAGCCGTGTCACCCACCTCAGCGAAGCTGGCTGGACTGGAGGAGGAAACCTGAACCAATGCAGACCAGTGAGATGACCCGGCGAGGTATTTGAAACTCGGGTGCTGAGAGCCTGAGCCAGTGAGCCGTGGGAGCGGAGTAGCGGGGCCGCGGGAGAGCTGCCGAGCAGGGGGAGGAAGGTGTGCAGAGAAGCGGGAGGACGGAACAGACATGGGGTGTCTCAGTCCTATTTGTGCTGCTATCACAAAATGCCATACGCTGGGTAACACACAAGCCATAGAAATTTGTTTCTCACAGTTCTGGAGGCTAGGAAGTCCAAGATCGCGGCATTGGCAGGAATGGTGTCTGCTGAAGGCTGCTCTCTGCTTCCAAAGGGCGCCTTGTTCCTGCGTCCTCCAGGGGAACGAACATGAATGCTGTATCTTTACATGGCAGAAAGAAAAAGGGGGTGCTCCCTTCAACCTTGAGCCCTTTCGTAAGGGCCCCACACTCCACACTCCTAATCCCATTTATGAGTGTGGAACCCTCAAGAATTAATCACCTCCCGTAGGCCACAGCTTTTAATACTATTGCACTGGGAATTCAGTTTCAACACGCATTTTGGGGGAGGCACCATCAATCAAATGTGGCGACAGAGCTGGAGACATGGGACCAGGCAGGCCTTGGCTCCCCTGACAGCTATATCCTTACACTGACCTTCACCTTTTATAACCAGTAGGTTCCTTGGTACTCAAAGGGCCTTGACTAGTCTAGGCACAGGGAATACGCAGAAGCCTATGGGTGCAAAAGACCCAGATGTGCCCCTCACTTTGCCCCCGACCTCCAACAGTGGCCCACTGAGGGATCAAGGGCCCCCTCGCTAAAAGGGCCCAGGCAAAGTGTAGGTGTCTACCTACAGACGTTGGCAAGTTGATCTCAAAAGTCCTGCTCGACCATGTGATTCGGAATTTCCACAATGGGTGGGGAAAAGAGTATTTTAAGATTGTTTTTTTCTCCTTCTTGGCACCCGTGCCCCACGCCTGACACTTGGCCCCTGGCAAGGAAGCCTGTACTCCTGGGGATGGGAGTGGGGCAGCTCACTGAACAAAGAGCACAAGAAAGTCCTCCTGCCCCCTCCCCACCTCAGCACACGCGCCCACGGCGAGAGAGTGGGGGGTGTGCAGACAGTGGGAAACCTGTGAGTCACAGGGGTAAGACAGGATGATGTTCTCCAAAAAGGCTCCCTCAGCTGTGTCCGGAGGAGTTGACGTAGGCAGCCGCCGGGCTGTGACACCTGGAATGACCCCTAGTTCTGGGCAGTCACATGCCCTGCCCTGGATGACCTGGGTTTTCTTTTTATCTTTTAATTCAACTTTTATTTTTAGCAAAGTAATATATAAAAATACCTTCAAAAAGTCAAATAACACTACCCGTTGACAATGGAAAATAGCAGTTGCCTGCCTCACCCTTCCCCAAGCCCGATCCCCAGAGGCGACTTCTTATGGACTTTCAAGTTATTTCTTCCGATTTTTCCTTCACTTTTCTAAATAACATCTAGCTATTTTTCACTATCCCATGATTATTTCTGTTATCCTATTTAGTTAGTGTGGATTCTCTTCCTCCAACAAAAGATGAGGATTAGCCCCATTCCACCCAACGCACAGAACTCCTTTCCTCATCCTCCCAATGCAGCTGGATTTCAGCTTATGGGTAGATCTCGGTTTGGTGCTTACATGATTAAGTGTGCGTAAACACTGCATGACACTGTTGGGTTGTGCTTGCTTGCGTGACATTTTGTTTTCCATGTTTTTTGTTCATTTGCTTGGTTTTGCATGCTCCCAGCACTAGTTCACTCCCACACTCCCTGCTGTAGTTGTAAAGCTGCTCTCAAAAGAGTGATGCCTCAGTCTCGTGTGGTTGTTCTTGGCGACGTCACTTCCAGACAGGACCATCTCTCTGCTGCTGGCAGGATGGTCGCCCCCTAGCCTGCTCCATGCCAGGCACCCTGGAGCATCACTTCCCCATCCGCTGGGAATTCCCTTTGCCTCCTTCCTATGTTGGAGCCCCTGTTTTCCGAATCCAATGCCATCTGTCTTTGTTTACTTTGTTTGAAGGACCACTTCCTTCAACAGTTTTCTGAGAAAAGGGAAAGGGAGGTAAAAGTTTTGAGACTTGTATGCCTAACAGTATCTTTATTTTACCCTCGAGCTTGGTTGATAGTTTGGCTGGGTATCTACATCTCGGCTGGCAATTGTTTTCCTTCGGAATTTTGAGAGTTTTTTTCCCCTTTGTCTTCCGGCTTCCTGTGGGACTACGGAGAAGTTCACGGACATTCTAATTCCTGGGTCTTCATATGTAGCCTGTTTTTTTGTTTGTTTGTTTGTTTGTTTTCTCTCTCTCTCTCTCTCTCTCTCTCTCTGGAAATTCTTTGGAATCTATTTCCTGTGGTTGGTATATTTTTTCATTCACCGTGCTGGCTCCTCCAAATCCCCTTTCGATCTAGAAGCTCATGCCCTTTGCCTATTGCATTCTGTCTTTTCCAGTGAGGCAACTTGGATTGGTCACCTGGTGTTCTAATTTTCGCTTTTAGTCTTTTTATCCTATTTTTCAAGAGGATGCTCTAAGCTTTAGCTCTCAACTCTCTTATTGATTAAAGAGAAATTCTTCTACCTTATTTTCATTTTGTTTCTTTTTCTTCCTAACTTTTTATTAAGAGGATTGCATTTACACAGAAAAGGAAAAACATAGTAAGCCTAAATAAATAATACTTGATGTAAATAACACTTAAGTAAAAGAGCATCCTTCCCACCCCCCCAGGTAGGTCAATGCTATTGCCTGGAAATATAATGTAAGCTACATAAGTAATTTTAAACTTTCTAGTAGCCACATTAAAAAAATAAAAAGAAACAGGTGAAGTTAACTTTAATAATATATGTATTCTTTATTTCAGACTATCATTTCTACATGCAATGAATATAAAATCATTAATGAGATATTTTACATTTCTTTTCTGTGTGCTAAGTCTTTGAAATCCAGGGTGTATCACATACTCACAGCATAGCTCAGTTCAGATGATGTCAAGTGCTTAGTAGCCAATGTGTGACTGGTAATCTAGTACTATATTAGTATGAAACTAAAACAATTGTTAATTATATATCTATGTGCTGCATGTGTATTTTGACAGAACCATTTGAAAGAAATTTGTAGACCACATTTTACTTGATTTTTAAATATTTTAGCCTGCAGATCCTAAAATTAAGGACATTCTGTTACATAAGAAAATTAATGATAATTTCTTAACATCTTCAATATCCTATCTGTATTCAAATTTCCCCATTCATGCCCAGATTTTCTTTTATGGCTGGTCCATTTGAACCAGGATCCTATCTAGTTCTGTTTGGTTGTTAGGTATCTTTTGTCTTTTTAAAACCTGTCATAGTCTTCCTACCTTTTTGTTTCCCCACAACACTAACTTTTTAATGATCTAGGCGAGTTGTCTTGGAGAATGTCCTACAGTCTGGATTAGTCTGATTGTTTGCTCATGATGTCATTTAAGTCATTTCTCTACTCCTGTATTTACTAGAGACTAGAAGTTAGATCATGGTTAGATTCAGATTAAATATTTTTAGCAAGGATATTATATAGGTTATTATATTGTTAATTTCCCAGAGCTACTTCTTATTCTGCAAATGTTACTTTTTCTCATAGCATCTTATTCTTCTTTCAAAGGTTGCAGTATTTTTTGAGAATATTATTTCAAAGAGATAAAAGATATGTATGTATAATATATATGTATTCTGTTTTCTGCACCCTAAGTCTTTTAAAAAATTTTTTTCTTACTTGCTTATTTTGGTTTCTCTTTTTCATAGCGAAGCCTCTCTCCCAATGCCTAGTGGTACTTGGCTATTTATACTTGGCTATGTATTCATATTTAAGAGCTCTGATTACAGTTGACCCTTGAACAACGTGGATGTTAGGGGCACCGACCCCCTGTACAGTTGAAAATCCATGTATAACTTTTAAGTCCCCCGAAACTTAGCTACTAATAGCCTACTGTTGACTGGAGCCTCACTGATAGCATACATCGATTAACACGTATTTTTATGTTATATGTATTATATTCCATATTCTTATAATAAAGTAAGCTAGAGAAAAGAAAATTGTTACTAAGTCTCCATCCTTCTTATCTTCATGTTGAGGAGGAGGAGGAGGAGGAGGGGTTGGTCTCGCTGTCTCGGGGGTGTAGACGCGTGTGTAAGTGGACCCACACGGCTCTCCCCCGTAAACAGGGTTGACGCCTAGTGGACTTGGTGGCGAGTCAACTTTTTTGTTGAGAAATCCCTAAATATCAGTATCTGTAGGTCTTTTTTCTTGTGTGAATTTCCCAAGAATTTGCTGGGTCCCCCACATTTTCTGGGGGATATGAACCAGTGTCTAGAGTTCTGACGCTGAGTGGGGCAAGGCTCAAGGAAACGTACCGTTCCGTGTGCAGACGGGTGCTTCCTCTCCAGCCCCACTCGTGTTAACCTCCCCGTAGGTGAGCCGGCCCTTTTTCTGCTGGGCCAGAAGGCATGTCCAGCTTTGCAAGAGGTGGGAGGGGTCTGGGGCTGTCGCTGCTTCTTTACTCACTTCTGATCAGTCCTCCGGCCTGTGCACCCTTCCAAGGAACCTGGCGTTTGTAGGTGCCGAGCCACTGAGCTCACGGCTCGAAGCAGCCTGCTTCTCAGTGCCGTCCTGGCCACCCTCCCAGCCTGCACCAGGCGGTTAGGGCGCAGCTGCTTCTGTGGGCTGAGGAACCGTCTAGCCTCTCTCCGCTCCCAGACTTCTGCTGATCACCCCACAACTTCCCTCTTCTTGTCCTTGCAGGTCACGCTTCACCAGTGTCATCTTAGTGGAGCTTTTTGTTTGTTTGTTTTTCGAGACAGAGTCTCACTCTGTCACCCAGGTGGAGCGCTGTGGTGACATCGTAGCTCACTGCAACCTCCAACTCCTGGGCTCAAGCGATCTTCCTTCCTCAGCCTCCCGAGTAGCTGGGACTACAGGCACGTGCCATCATGCCCGGCTAATTTTTCTGTTTTTAACAGAGACGAATTTTTCTATTTTCAGTAGAGATGGGAGTCTTGCTCTTGCTCAGGCTGGTCTCGAACTCTGGAGCTCAAGCGATCCTCCTGCCTTGGCCTCCCAGAGTGCTGGGATTACAGGTGTGAGTCACCATGCCCAGTCCTCACTGGGGTTTTTTGTTTTGTTTTGTTTTCATTTCTTTCAGTTCAAGAGATTTATAGTACAATGTGGTGACTATAGTTAATAACAGTATATTGTATTCTTTTTTCTTTTTTTAAATTTCAAAATATTAATTAAGGGGGTACCAGTGTTTTTGTTACATGAATATCTTGTATAATGCTTAAGTCAGGGCTTTTGGTGTGCCCATCACCAGAATAGTGTTCACTGTACCGAATAAGTAAGTTTCTATCCCACAACCCCCCGCTGCCGCCCCCCCTTCTAGGTTTCTCGTGTCCTTTATATCGCTTTGTGCCCATGTGTGCCCATCCGTTAGCTCCCACTCATTAGCGAGAGAATAGGGTGTCTGTTTTTCCATTCCTGAGATACCGTACTTAGGACAACGGTCTCCAGTTCCATTGGTGGGGTTTTAGGAGACAGCAGGGACAAAAAGCAGTCTGTCCTCCACGCAATGGCCCTGGAAGTGAAAATTGAGGCTTAAAGAAACATTGAAGAGATCCCACATCCAATTCCAGTCGCACTAAGAAAGCAGCATGGCCAGAGCCCTGGGCGAAGCCTGCTGCCCCCTTTAAGGAATGACCTCCAAACCTCTGCTCCGTGGCCTGGCTGCTGGCGGCTGGGAACCCAAGCTCCCGATTTGGACCACAGCACTAGAGTTCTGAGACGGACCCTTTGCCCCAGGCCGGCTCCCACACCACCCCCCATCACACCTCCAGACTCCAGCACACTCCTTGGGGTCCCCCAGCCTGCTCGTAACCCCCGACACCCCACCTTCTTGGGCCTGGCCCTGGCTGCCTCTTTAAACTTGCCTCTCCCCTTGGCTCCTTTTGCTTCTTTTCTCTTTTTGTCTCATTTTCTCACTCTCAGTATCTCTCCTTTCTTCTTTTTTCTCTCCCCACCTGTCTCTCCCCGCCCCCCATTCTCTGTCTCTCTAGCTCTCTTTCTTCCTCTCTCTATCCAGCTATCCCCGACTTCTTCCTTTGGTAAAACTGGATCTTTCCAATCTACAAATCTATACAAATTTATTTATTTATTTATTAGATGGGGTGTTGCTCCATCACCCAGGCTGGAGTGCAGTGGCACAATCATAGCTCACTGCAACCTTGAGCTCCTGGGGTCGAGCAACCCTCTCGCCTCAGTCCCGGGGGTAGCTGGGCCTCCAGGTGCATGCCACCACACCCGGCTAATTTTCTTATGGAGAAGAAGCCTTGCTATGTTGCCAAGGCTGGTCTCAAAGTCCCAGAGTGCTGGGATTACAGGCCTGAGCCACCGCGCCCAGCCTATGCCAGTGGTTCCCATCAGGGTTGATTTCCGCCACACCCCTGGGAGACATTTGGCAACTTGGAGGAGGGGGTGGGGCTGCCTCCAGTACCTAGTGGGTGAAGGCCAGGGATGCTGCTAAGAACCCCGCAGTGCACAGGATGGCCCCCCAGGACAAAGAATCATCCAGCCCAAGATGCCAGTGGCACTGGAGCTGAGAAAACCTGCTCTGTGGTGGCCCCAACTTCACCCCCATGCCTAAGCCCCCTCAGAGAAAACACGAGTGGAGGGCAGAGGCCCAGAGACAGCGCCAGTGCCAGCGGCAGGCTGGGATGAGTGGCCCAGACAGTGGGCGGAACGCAGCCTCTGGAATCTGCTGGTGTTGGTTTTGGCCTTCTCAGGGTCAGACAATCTGGAGGGAGAGCGCTCCCAAGCCGCTCCAACTGCTGCCGCCAGCTGTTTACCTGACTGCGGGGACCACCCCTGGCCCTGGCTCAGGAGCAGGTAATGAAAACACAGCCAACCCACCACCCACCGCAGACTGGCCTCGCCCCCCGCTGGGCGGGTGGAAGGAGCAGCTCCGTGCGTGTGAGCAGTGGAAGCCTACCTCTTCCCAAGCCGACCCTACCAGCAGGCCAGGAACCCCCCACCCCGCCGCCCCCGGACCCAGCATGTGGTGTGATGGGGACAGGACAAGGGCCTGGGCGGCCTTCCATGACTGCAACCCTACACTCCCAAAGGCTCTGCAGGCTGAGCTGACTTCCCGAGGTTGGCAGGAATGTGGGTGGATTGTGGAGCAGAATGGAGCCCAGCCCTGTTGAATTCGGTGAAAGAGGCCAGGGGAGCTCAAGGCCAAAAGAAGACTGGAGAGACCTGCCTGGGTACCCTGGCTCCAACTCTACCTTCAGACCCTGGGCCACCCCCTGGGGCAGAGAATACTTGTTGCCCTGCAATATCCATTCTCCTATTCTTACATAGGAATTGGATTTTTGGCTGGGCATGTGATTACCCAGCTAAAGAAAGACGACATTTTCCAGACTCTCTTGCAGCTAGGTATGGCCACATGACTAAGTTCTGGCCAATGAGATATGAACAGAAGTGAGATGTGTGACATCTAGATCATGCCTTTAAAAGGAAAGGAATACAGATGTGATGGCAGGAGCTGGAGCAATCACCTTGGGCCATAGGAAACAGAAGCTACATGTTGAGGGTGGCAGAGCAGCAAAGTAGAAGGTAGGTGGCTCCCCATCACCATTGAGCTGCCGTTCTAACTCTGGATTGTCTACTCCAACTTTTACGTGAGAGGGAAATGAAAGTCTTTCTTGTTTAAGCCACTGTATTTTGGGGTCTCTTTTAAATAGCAGCCTAACATGTTTCCTGAGATAACTCCTCTTTGAACCCTTAAGTGACACACTCCCAGCATAGGTGAAGTAGGTGTCACCTTTTGAACCCCCAATGCTCTTCAGATGAGAAAACAGTGACATAAAGGTCACATTTACTGTTAATTTATAAGGGAGCTGAGGCCCCAAGCCAGATCCAAAGCCCTGATCCGAATGAAGCCCAAGGTTCCTTCCATTTCTGACATTCTAGGGTCCTCTGTAACCTATTAATCAAGGGGTATGGCAGGTACTAGGGACTTGCTGAGACTTTCATACTTGTCTCAGCAGATACAATGGTCTTCCCCACTCTCCACCCTCCAGCCATGCTGACCTTTTGGTTCCACAAACCAACCATGCTCCTTCTTACCTCAGGGCCTTTGCATGTGCTGTTCCCACATGTGCTTCTCCCTTCTTTTCAACAAGGTGACCCCTTCAAAACACAGCTCAAGCGATACTTCTTCAGCAAAGCCTTACCTGCCAGTCCCATTAGCTTGAACGTTCCAAGAGGGCAGAGACCATGTCTGGTTCTCGCTTATTATTTTATCCCTAATGCCTAGCATGGTGCCACAATAAACATTCGTGACATGAATAAATGAGACCACCTGAAAAGTCAGGGATGTAACCTTGCCTGGAGCTTGGGAAACAGTGGGGCTGACCTCACAAGATGCCTTCTGGACTCCAGAGTAGAGTCTACCAAGAGTGATGTTGCAATCCATGCCTCACCCAGGGAAAAACCATCCCCCAGGGTCCAGGGAGCTCCCAGGGAAGTGCCTCTGGAACTTTCACGTGGATACGAATAACCAGACTCTGATTCAGTAGGTCTGGGTTAACTCAAGGTGCTGCGTTTCTAAGATTCTCCCGTGTCACACTGATGAACTGCACCTTTGAGTAGACTGGCCCCAGAGAGCCTCAGATTCCCTCTAGAAAGTCCATCTGTCCACTTTCCTGCTCTGTCTGTCTCTGGCTGGGGCCCACAGCCCATCCTTAGTCCAGGGAGGCAGCCCTTCCATCCTATCAACATCCCAGGACAGCGTCCAAGATCAAAGCCCAGTCTGTCCACTCCAGGGGCACCACACCACGAACCTGGTGGCTGCACCCTGCGTGTCCTGCCCCTGCCACCAGCTGCCACCTCCTTCCCTCTCGAGGCCAATTCTCTGTCTTGGCATTGGTGGATGCTGTGACATCCTTGGACCAGAGCCACCCCTTTAACTCTGTGTTTTTCCGGGGTTAATTGACCTTAAAACACAAAGGCCATGTGTGTGCATGTATGTGTGTGTATATAGGAAGGTTCTATCAGAAAAGTGAGCAAAGACTTGTCCACAGGGGTCCCCCTTGTTGTATGCCATGTATGTGTGTGTGTCTCTCTCTGCCCATGGGTCCTTGGCACTGACGCCCGGGTGTGCCAGTGTGTCTCCCTGGGCCTCTGACCATCACTCTGAGCTCTGCACTGGGGTGTGTGTGGCAGTGGCAGGGAGGCAGGAAGGAAGGGCTGGGGCACCAGCAGCTTCATCCTTGGCCCTCTCCTTTTGCCTTCACTGAGTAAACATCTTGTTTGTCCACCAGACGGGCAGAGTAGCCCTAGGGCATACACGCCTCTCCTGCCCCCCGGGGCTCAGCTCTGGCCAGACCTGCACAGGAAGTCTGGCTGAACATAATCCTGGCGTGGGAAATGCCAAGGCAAGAGGCACCATGCCAGGCCCAGGCACCCGCCTCCCACCCCAACCCTGTCAGTGGGACGAGGCAGCGCCCGTGGCAGACGTACCTCCACCCCAGCACAGCTCAGAGCCCAGCCTCTCACCACGCTACCCTCACCTCCCTCACGCAGCCTGGGAGCACGACGGGGCCATTTCAGAGCAAAGTCTCATCCGTGAAATCTGCCTTCCCAGGAGGAGTTCCCAGACTCAGCCAGGAAGGCTGTGGGGCTCTGTGCAAGGTGGAACTCAAGCTCCAGTGCCCGTCTTCTTTGCCAGAGTCACCTGTGACCAGGTGGAGGGCAGGGACCCAGCAGCCTCCCAGTCCAGATCCCACCACTCAGAGCCACCTAGCAAAGCCAGGGCACCATGACCCATCACTGGGACAGGGGATCTTGCCACTTTGAGCTTCTGTGGTTAGAGGTGTTGAATCCTTCATCCCTCCGCCTCCAGCCTGGACTGCAGGGAAGAGAATCGGTCTGAATTTCCAGAGTCCTGGACAAGCCGATTTCACAGCTCGCTGCCTCCCCAGGTCACTCACAAATTCTTCCGTTCTTCCACCTCCCGTGTGGACAGTGTAGCTCCAGGGCACAGCCTCTGGTTTCCACAATGTTTATGAATGAATCGGGGTGTCCCTTTTCTGGGGACGGGAAGTGACTAGAGTCATGCACATGACAAAAGGGGGTTTTCCAAACTTTATTGAACTGGAACCCCATTTAGGGTCCCTCCCTGCGCACACCTTGACCCTCCCCAGCACGGAGGCCCAAACAAGGGCGATGGGACGCGTCCTTGGAGATGCCAACCGCTGCTCTCCCAGGGTTCTGGAGTCGACACAAAGGTGTGTGTGTGGCAGGGTGTGGCCTTGGCTTCCCAGCCTGGTCAGCGTGGGGAGTTCAGATGGCGCTTCTCCCACGTCGCCCCGTCCCTCAGCGTCTCTCGTCACCATACACGCTCCATTCCTCGGGTCCCGCTTCCTCAGCAGCCAGACCAGGTATCAGAGCCTGGGAGTCTGGGAAGAAAAGCTCCGAGGGAGTGGGGCTCTCGCCCTTCCTGGTTACTACAGAGATAAGGATGGGTCAGCCGGTGAAGGCTGGCGCCTTCAGAGCCTCAGAGATGCAACGGGACTCGACGTCCCAGAACCTGGGTGAGGTCTGGAGCCTCGCCCTTGGCAGCTCAACCTCGAGGTCTTCCCTAACTCACCCCTAGCTGGGACTGTGCTTGGAGTCTGGACTGTGCTCTTGGCGTTTGTTGAGATTTCGTCTCAGTGCTTGTAAGAGCACGTGAGTGTGTGTGCAAGTGCGCCTGCCCCAGAAAGAGATGCAGACAGACAGAAAGGACCGGAGACGGCAAGACAGGGGCACAGAGGCAGAGGGATGTCCTATCAGAGACTCTCAGAGGTGGGGTACCCCTCCACTCCGGACTGGGGCTGTCTTCCCTCAGACCGAGGTTCCCTGAGAAGCTGACCTACCTGGGCATGAGGACTATTTCATGCTTGGTGTACGTGTACACCGTGAGTATGTGATGAGTCCACTTTCCCTAAGTTTCCAGCAGCTTCTATAAAAGGGCCAGGTAATAGCTCTCCATTTCTGGGCTGGAGTTCAGGGAGGTCTGGCCTGGGGGTCCCTGTTAACTGACATGACTGGGGTGGCCTTGCAGGCCTGGGACTCCCCACAGTGCTGCGCAGCCCCCGTGCCCTGAGTCCGGCCCTCCCTCCCATCCTTCCCCCTTCCCCTCCCTCTGCTGTGGCCTGAGGCAGTCACTCGCTGAGCGGTCCTTCTTCTCGACTCCTCAGGCGTCAGCAGACCCGATTGATTATGGGCCAAGCAGTGGCTTGAGGGCGGCCACTCGGGGCTGGGCTCAAGCTGGACCTCTGGCTTCCTCCCCTCCTGCCTGGCCACCCAGGAGCGAGCTCACTCCCACTCATCCCTTGGCCCCGGGTGGGCCCCGAAGGGCAGGCGCCTTCTCTCCTGTCACGATGTCTCCTTGGAGGATCAAGTGTCCAGGAACCAGGAAAGATACAGAAGGAGGATCTGAGGAACACAGAGAAAACAGAAGGCAAATCACGGGAAGGTGCTGCCCGGGCCCAGCAGCTACGCAGTCAGGTGAGGCAGGGGCTTTTAAGTCACCTCTCTCGCCATCTTCGCTCTGACACAGGTCGGACAGTTCCTCCCAGAGTGTGAGCTGCTCAAACTTCGTCGCTGCAGCATCCCAGCGCCGGCTGCCTGGCACACAGCGGGTGCTCTATTAATTGCTAAGCAAGCCACAGATTCTCAACTGATGCGGTTTCATGAGCTTCTGGACTCTTCTGTCCTGTTTCTGACGGTCACTCGTTTCCTCTCCCCCCACCCCACTCCCACTCGTCTCCCCATATGCCCCTGGGAAGGCCGGGAGACCTGGGTTCCAGGGGTGACTCTGCTCCTCTAGGGGTGTGGCATCAGGCAAGTCTCTGCCCCTGGGACTGTCTCAGTTTTTCCATCTGTGAAATGGAGACAACGGATTAGTTTAATGATTCACAGAGACATCCCCTCACCCCCAAGCTGTGAAGCCTTTTCTCCAAAGGAAATCTTAAGCAGAAACTGAAAACAAAACAGCAGGCTCTGAAGGGTTTCTGAAGGGGGAGGGGAGAGAAGGGGCTGGGGTCCAGGCCATCCCTCCCCAACCCACCTTGCTGGGCACAGCTTCCCTGGGCCCCTTAGGGCTATGACGGGCTCCGTGGAACTCAGTTTGAGAACCCGTGAAGGGGCTGCTCCCTTTGAATTCCAAGCTCCCGAGGAAGGGCACAGAGGGAGGAAGTGGGAGCAGCCCTCTATGCCCGCCCTGCCCAGGGACCAGCGCGGGGTGGTCGGTGCCCAGGGAGGCCAGAGTGAAGGGGCTGCAGGGATTTTGAGTTGGGGCGGGGGTGGGTGGTGTTTCCAGCGTCAAGCCCTGCCCCAGGGCAGGAAAGACAGTGTGAGTCCAAGTCGTGTACCTGAAGGGGGAGTTAGGGTTAGGGTGGGGGAGTTAGGGTTAGGGTTCGGGCTCGTGGCACGCAGCACCACTGCCCCCTGGTGGGCGCGCCGACACAACGCCGCGGGAACGCGCCAAGGGCCGGGGGACCAAGACCTCCCCAGGGCCAGCTGCTCTCTGGCTGGGGTCAGAGCCTGGACCCCAGGGTGTCTGCCTCTGGCTGCGCTTTCCCCCTCAGGCCGAGCCTCCGGAACAGGAACTGTCAGAAACCAAAGCCACGTGGTGTAGCGTGCCCAGCTCCACAGACTGGGGCTTGCACACTGCCGCCTCCAACATGCTGTGTGTCTTGGATAAGTCTGATAACCTCTCTGAGCCGCCACAGTGCCTGTCCCGCAAGCCTGGCAGCTGTTGTGAGGGCCTGTGAAATGTCCTTCACGTGAAGCCCTGCACAGAAAGGGGCAGGCTGGAGACAGCAGTGCCGGGGAGTTTGGAGGAGACAAAGGTGAAGAGGAGGGACTCACGGTCCTCTGGGAGGACCCCAGAGACAGGCCCTCAGGATCCCTCACCCCTTGACTTCAAGAAATTTGTCTGCATCTTGTCTGCAAAGCTGCCCACACCCCAGCAGTGCCCTCCAGGGCTGACCCCATGGTGGGACACAGCAACTAGGCATCTGAGCCCTCGTGTCTGCGGAACAACCGACGCACAGACATCGTTCATTCTTCCCAGCTTTGGGGTAAATACAGCAAGGACCGCCTTTCCTCCAGTTCCCAAACCCATGATGGTTATTTCCGTGGGAGACCTCACCGCAAGACCCCTTAACATTCCTGCTTCCAGCGACAGTCTCTCTGAGGGCAACTGAGGCTCTTTCTGTCATGCACCTTAAAACTCTTCCAGCCTCTGCCCAGGATCCAATTCCAAAGCCACTTCTGCATCTTTAAGTATGTGCTACAGCAGCACCTGAGAACCACCGAGAAGCCAGTGGAGAGGCGTGGACTGGATTTCTCCCTCTGAATTCTCAGAAGGAGCCACCTTGCCGACACCTTGGTCTCAGATTTCTGGCTCCAGAACTAGGAGACAGTGAACTTCTGTTGTTATAAGCTACTCTGTTTGTGGTCCTGTTACAGCAGCTCTAGCCAACTAATACACACCCTTCCATCCCCTGACAGCCACCCAGCTGCCTGCCCCCCGGACAGCCCCTCGCCCAGGCTCTCCCCCCACCCTCTGTGCTTCCATCTCTTCAGCTGGCCCACACCCTCCTGCGGTGCTCATCCTCGTGTCTCTGCAGCGATTCCAAATCAGACTCCAGCTAGCCTCAAAGCTGATCACACTCTTGACAGTAATTGTCACGGCTCACATTTTCCTGCTTCTATCCCATGCCAGGCACAAGGCCTGGTGCTTCACCGCATTCCCTCACTGAAGCCCCACATGAGGTTAGTGCAAACATTGTTCTATTTTGGAGAAGAGGAAACTGAGGTTCAGAGAGGCTAAGTAACTTGCCAAAGTCACACAGCTCACACATGTTGTCTTATTTGAAAGCCTGTGCTCATCACTGCTGTACTCCTGCTTCCCACACGCCGTTCTGCCTCTCTCAAAGATGCTGTTTCCAACTACCTACTGCACGTGACCACCTAAATAACCTCAGGTCTCCTCACGTTCACGGTGCTAGAGCAAGCCTGGTGGCCCCTCCCCTCCACACACACACACACACACACACACACACACACACACGCCAGCCCCTCCCTCCGCTTCCTGTAATGGCCCCGGGGTCACACGGCCTGGAGACCCGGCTTCCCCTCAGCCTTGCTCTGGGGCCTCTCAGAGTTTGGGAGGCTGAGGCTACTTATTTTTGAGGCCCCAGTATTTTTTGTTTAATTTTACATTTTTATTAATTAATTTATTTTTAAAAGATTTGAATACAATAATATCGACTCTTTTTTGGTGTGCAGTTTTATGGGTTTTGACACGTGCCAGATTCTTATAACCGCCACCACAAACAGGTCCAGAACCGTTGCAACAACCTGAAGAACACTAACCTCTGGAAACCGCGGCTCTGCTTTCCCTCCTCTGTTAGTTTCCTGTGGCTGCTGTAACAAATCAGCCCTAACTTAGTGGCTTCAGCAACAGAAATTTATTCTCTCGAAGTTCTGGAGTCCAGAAGCACAATGTCAGCGTCACTGAGCCAATCAAGGTGTCAGCGGGGCTGTACCCGCTAGGTCTAGGGGACGGTCCGTTCCTTGCCTCTTCCAGCTTCCGGGGCTGCCAGCATTCCTTGGCTTGTGGGCACGTTAATCTACTCTTCCTGGCCAGTGTCTCCACATCTCTGTGTTCCATCTTCACACTGCCACTCCCTCTGTGTCAGATCTCATGCTGTTGCCTCTTACAAGGACACCTGTGACTGCGTTTAAGGCCCTCCCAGGCTCCTTGACTTAGTCACAGCTACAAAACGCTTTTTGGCCAAATGAGTTAAAATTCACAGGCTCCAGGGACTGGGAGCTGGACACCTTTGGGGAGGAGTGGAATTACTTAGCCTAACACACGTCCCTATCACCTTTATCAGAAGGCCGTATAAATGGGATCATATAGCGTGTAGTCTTTTGATACCGGCTTTTTTTTTACTCAGCATAATGCCTTTGACATCCATCCAAGTTGCTGCATGCATCAGTAGTTTGTTCTTTTTTATTGCTAAGTTTTAAAATTATTTATTATTTTATTATTTTTTATTGTACTGTTTATCCATTGTATGGCTATATCCCAGTTTGTTTATCTATTCACCAATTAAAGAATGTTTGGATTATTCCCAGTTTGGGTGATTATGAAGCTGTTGCTATAAACATTTGTAGACAGGTTTTTTTATGAACAAGTTTTATTTCTCTGGAATAAATATCTGGCAGTGGGAAGGCTAAGCTGTGTGGTAAGTGTGCATGTAACTGCACGAAACTGACAAGCCGTTTTCCACAGTTGTTCCCACATCCTTGAGAACACTTGGTATTGTCAGTTTAAAAAAAATTTAGCCATTCTAGGTCTATAAGGATACATTGCTGTGGTTTTGGTTTTGTATTTCCCTAGTGATGAAGAATGTTGAGCATCTTTTCATGTGTGTGTTTGCCATCTGTCTGTCTTCTTTGGTGAAGTATTGGTTCAAACTTTTTGTCTATTTTCAAAAATTAGGTTGCTTTCTTATTGAGTTTCAACAATTCTTTATATATTCTGGATACAAGTTATTTGTCAGATAAATGATTGGCAAATATTTTCTCCCATTCTATGGCTTGAATTTTTATTCTTTTAACAGTGTTGTTGGCAGGCGCAAGGCGGCTCACACCTGTAATCCCAGCACTCTGGGAGGATTGCTTCAGCTCAGGAGTTCAAGACCAGCCTGAGCAAGAATGAGACCCCATCTCTACTAAAATAGAAAAAAAAAAAACTAGCCGGGCAACTAAGAAAAAAATAGAAAAATTAGCCGGACATGGTGGCACACACCTGTAGGCCCAGCTACTTGGGAGGCTGAGGCAGAAGGATCGCTTGAGCCCAGGAGTTTGAGGTTGCTGTGAGCTAGGCTGACGCCACCGCACTCTAGCCCAGAACAACAGAGTGAGACTCTGTCTCAAAAAAACCAAAACCAAAACCAAAACAAAACCAGTGTCCCTAGCAAAGTGAAAGTTTTTAATCTCGATGAAGTCAAATTTATCTATTTTTCTTGTATGGACCATATTTTCGGTGTCATATCTAAGAACTCTTTACTAAACTCAAGGTCAAAAAGATTTTCCTCATGTTTTCTTACAAGATTTTTATGTCTTTACATTTTCTATTTAGGTCTATGATCACTTTAGGTTCATTTTCGTGTATGGTATGAGGTACAGGTTCATTTTTTTTAGTGTATGGATATCCAGTCGTCCCAGCACCATTTGTTGAAGACACTCCACTGAATCGCCTTTGCATCTTTGTCAAACATCAATCTATTGTATTTATCTGAGTCTGTCTCTGAACTCTCTATTTCTCTCTATTGAGCTCTATGTCTGTGCTTAATTCCGCATTGTCTCGTTCACCATAGCTTACAGTATGTCTTAAAATTGGGTAGTGCAAGTGTTTTAATTTTGGTTTTCTTCTTCAAAATAATGTTGGCTATTCACATTTCTCTGCTTTTCTATATAACTTCTGGAATCTTGTTTGTGTTTGTCTTTGTAATTGTATATTCAAATCAGAGATAAAAGTTTACACTTGATGCCTTTTGGATGTGAGTCTTGGTCCCAAAGCCAGCCCCTCATCTTCCCATAACCCCAGGTCACTCTCTGCAGCCACCCCATATGGAGTCACCAGGTTCTGTTAATCCATCCTTCCTTTAAGAAGTGTCTCACTTGAGTCTACCCCTCCTTGTCATTGTCAAGGGTACTGCACAGTTGGACCTCCCATGGTCTCACCCCTGAATGGGTGCAATGGGTTCCTGCTGGTCCCTGCTTACTCACGCTGCCCTTTCTGCGTCTTGCTGAAATCTTCTCTACCTGGAACTTTCTCTGGCTCCCCTTCGCCTACTGAACTGAGTCCAGATGCTTTAGGTTGGCACTCAAGGACTCTTCAGTGTGTCTGCTCCCTACCCTTCCAGCCTTCTCTCTTCCTCCACCCGCAGGGCACCTCCCTGGTCGCACTGGTAGGACTCACGCTCGCCTTTGAGGGCCTGGGCTTCCTGCCTGGGTGTCTTTGTGCCTGTTGTCCCTTCTGCCCAGTGTGCCACCCCACCCCCACTCTTCTGGGACTGCTCACATCCTGCTGATTGGTGTATTGAACCTGTGTTACTTATTGAGCATTTTACTAAAGATGCCCTCGCAGATGGAAACACACTCCTGCCCTGTGGGACAGAATGCGTACACAAGTAGATAAAATACTAGGTAATTTACGCTAAATGTCAGATCATAAGGACTTGGGGATTCATAGAAGGAATTACAAATACTTTGAGAGACAATAGAGTAAACTTCCTTCAAGACCTAAACCAAACTTCCTCATGGAAGCAGCTACATCCCAAGAGCCTAAAGAATGTGTGTGTGCATGTGTGTGTGTGTGTGTGTGTGTGTGTGTGTGTGTGAGAGAGAGAGAGAGAGAGAGAGAGAGAGAGAGAGAGGCAGGGGGAGGGGACATCCAGGAACTCCACCTCTAACTTAAGAAGGGAGTTTAGGCCAGGAGCATGGCTCACGCCTGTAATCCTAGCACTCTGGGAGGCCGAGGCGGGCGGATTGTTTGAGCTCAGGAGTTTGAGACCAGCTTGAGCAAGAGCAAGACCCTGTCTCTACTAAAAATAGAAAGAAATTGGCCAAACAACTAAAAATAAAACAAATTAGCCGGGCATGGTGGCACACACCTGTAGTCCCAGCTACTTGGGAGGCTGAGGCAGGAGGATCACTTGAGCCCAGGAGTCTGAGGATGCTGTGAACTAGGCTGATGCCATGGCACTCTAGCCTGGGCAAGAGAGTGAGACTCTGTCTCAAAAAAAAAAAGAATGGAGTTTAGTGAACACCTTGGTGACTAGTAATACTTCTTCATCTGTATAATAATTAGCTAGATTAATAAATAATTCTATGTTTTGATTAATCAGAGAAAAGAGACCATGTCATCTCATAGTTCAAGAGATCAAAGGGGGAAAATACCAGGCACAGCCCACACAGATTTTATGAGATTACAGAGAAAGATGTACAGGTACCCACTGCCTGATTCTGAAAGAGAAAATGGTTGGAAGAGTTTCAGGAATGAAAATCTGGCTAGCCCCATGGTGGCAAATTATTGCCTGAGGAAGAAAAGAGGAATAGAATATAAAGACACTGACGTATCTTCTTTGTCTTCATAGCCCCAATGCCTAGACCAGCAGCAGGCACTGGTAGGCAAGTATTAGGTCATTAAATATGAAATGGCTGATTTTGAATCAAAAGTTTAGTTTGCTATATCTCAAACAAGAAGCAGTACAATTAATCAAAATATGCGTCTAAACCGTTGACACAGTTTTGCCATTTTAACAGCAGCTGGTTTATGCCAGCAGCGAAGAAGCCTAGAGAGCGTAGTAGTGATGAAATCATGAAAGGTGTTTTCCATAGCTTGTTGAGTATTGAATATTTTCCCTTGCAAGAAGTGGTCCAAAGCCTGGAAGAAGTGGGAGTCAGTGGGTGCAAAGTCTGGTGAATACAGTGGATGACAGAGAGTTTCCAAGTCCAACTTCTGTAGTTTGAGCAGCACTGTTTTGGTTGAGTGTTGTCTTGCAAGAGGATTGACCTGTCTCTATGGACCAATTTCAGCTACTTAATGGCATGCATCCTCATCATTTCATCCAGTTGGTTGCAGTAGACATCTGCTGTACCGAAGGACCATGAAGCTGTAGTGGATAATACCAGGGCTGGACCACCAAACGAACACCATTAGTTTTTTTGGATGAATATTAAGTTTTGGACTGTGTTTCAGCACTTCATCTTTATCCAACCATTGTGCCAAATGCATGCTTGCAATTGTCAAAAAGAATCTATTTTTCATCACACGTAACAATATGGTATAGAAATGGTTTGACTTCATGTTGTGACAACAAAGAGAGGCAAGCTTCGAGACAATTTCTCTTCTGATGCTTGTTTAATTCACGAGAAACCCATCTATCCAGCTTCTTTACCTTGCCGATTTGTTTCAGATGGTCCAATATTGTTGGGATAGTAATATCAAACCTTGCTGCTAATTCACATGTGGGTTGAGATCGATTTGCTTCCACTACAGCTTTCAGCTCATCATTATCCACCTTGGTCTTAGGTCACCCACATGGCTCATTTTCAAGATTAAAATCACCAGAATGGAACTTCTCAAACCATTGATGTACTGTGTGTTCATTAGCCACATCCTTCCTAAACACGGGGTTGATATTTCGAGCTGTCAACACTGCATTGGTTCCATGACGGAGCTCATATTTGAAAATAACATGAATTTTGACTTATCCATGGTTTCACAAAAATCGCTCTAAAAAAATATGAAAGATAATCACAAGCCAAAATGTGTGTTTGCAAGACTGAGGCTGTACCTTCACAATAAAAATAAAACAAGAAGTGTTAAAGTGAAATGTCAGAGATATCAACTGTCAAACTTAGTACTTGAGGAATGGCACATTTCATACTTAATAACCTAATATTTGGTTCTCTGTTGGGTGGAAAACTATTGGCTTGATTCTGGAACCCGGAAGTGTGCACACACAGGCTTACGTGGCTGAAGAGCCCTATGACTCCAGCACTGCCACCTCGTGGCAGTATTCACAAATTACAGGCTAAACTTCCATGAAGACCTAACTCACTGAATGCCTTGCAAACATTGTCCTAGCACCTCCTTGCCAGTTTCTCCTCCTTTTCCCCAAGGTCTCAGCTAGCAGGCCCCCCACTAATGCTTCTAAGATAAGTCATTTCCAAGCATCTCTTCCTGAGGCATCAAGGCCTTCAAACCCATTTAAAATGCAAAATGCATGTTAGGTGTTATCATTTACGTTTCTAGGGCACTCAGTCCAGGATCTAGAACAGGTGTTTTTAGCTTGGGATCCAAGGGTGGGCTTCAGGGGGCACGCGAACCCTTGGAAATTGTTTGCCAGAGTGTGTGAGCCTGTGCATATGTACACCTTTTCTGAGAAGGATATCCACATCCTTTGACCAGCTTCTCAAAGGAATCTGTGACTCCAAAAAGATGACAAAATCCCTGCTCCTGAGTGACGCAGGCCAAAGCCAACTCTAAAGGGAGGACGAGGGCTTGTTTAAATAAATGCGACAGAGAAATAGCGGATATGTCACTGAACTTCCGAACACCATAAAAGATTATATATATTATAAAAGATATTATATTATATAAGATAATATAATAAATAATATAACATAATATTATATTAATATTATGTTATATTATGTATTATTATAATAAAGATATTATATTATATATTATATTATAAAAGATTGGATCTCTCTCCCTTTTCTCTGCTTCCCTGCTCTTAACACCCCCGTATCCCCCAGACTCCTCCTCTCCACCCTCCACCATGGGGAGCAAGGAGGGAATTCAAACTTCATTTGCAGATGAGTGACCATCTGTCCTTCCAAGGTTTGTGGAGGAAAGGTAGAATTTTATAGCCTCCTGGGGAGATAGATTAATCCAAATTAGCTTGAGGCAAAGGAATCAGGCTATTTAAGATATAAAAAAACCAACCCCCTTATTAGTCTCCAGATCAGGTGCCCGCGCTCTGCATGGGAAGTCGATGAATGATTTAGTTATGTTTTCTGTTTGGGAAGAGCGCCTGCTTTTATCTCTGTGATTGCTTCTTTATTTGGCAACTTGCAAACTTATCTGTTTTCCCTAATATAATTGCCTGGCCCCTCTCTGCAGCTCTCAGTAATGTCAGCAGGGCTATCTTTCCGCTTTCCTCTGGAGTTTAATATTGTTTAAGCAAACTAATTGGACTCTATTTCATTTTGCTTTATTTCCCTGCACCAGACCTAGCAATCAGCTGTTTGGGTTGTAACTTGTTTTCTTCCTTCACGAAGTTTCACTTATGAAGTTCCCAAGGATATTAGACATTGCTCCTTCTCCCTCCTCCTTGTTTTCCTTACATAAACATTTCTCTTCCTCCTGCAGTGGGCCAGGCACAGCGCTAGACGAGGAGGATCTACAGAGGTTAAATAAGGCTCTGGCCCCGTCCTCAGGGACAAACTTTGCACTTCCTCAGCCAGAGCCTCCAGAACGACTGTGCAGGTTGTGAGCTGTACAAGATGCCGGAAATGGAGCCAGCAGGGCCTGAACTCCAGCTGCTACCCGCTTGCCACCCACGCGCCCTAACACAGGCCTGTGTCCACAGAGTGGGGGAAGGGAAGGGGCCCCTTTTCCTACTTGCAAAAAGGCACTATATGGGCTAGCAGCAGCCCTGCCTGTAGCACATAGTTGTTATTTACCAGAAAGAAGGAATATTAATATCCTGGACATCCAGTTAGGAGTTTAGAATATTTACGTTTTATCCTGAATATTTAGAACCTTCTCTGAGCCTCAGTTTCCTTATCTGTATAATGAGGGTGTTGGACTCAAAGGTCTGTGGGGGCCCTTTCCCTTCAGGCGTTCTACCAGTGTTACTCATCAGATTTAACTGGTGTGATTCCACCCATCCATCCGTCCATCCATCCATTTCAAGACTATGAACTGGGGGAGGGGTGGGGTGAAGGTATTTCAGGAAAGAGATGCCACCTAGTGAGACCCTTTCCAATAAAACTTCTCTCACGATTCCTGAGGACACATTTCTGCCTTTGACAAAGATCCTTTCCCTCCCACCTGAGAGTCAAGGTATTCACACATCCCACTCCAGAGAGCAGCCCTCATGCCATTATAGATGCAATAATAGTGGCACCCGCGGCCGGCCACGCGTCTCAGGGAGGCTGGAGCATGCGTGGGCTGATCCACCTGCTGCCTCAACATGAAATATTACCGCGTCCACAAAGACTAATGAACTACTCCCTCCCAGCCCCTGACCCCATGAGGGGTGGTGGGTGTTTTTATAATCAAAGCACCAGCAGCCCAAATGGGAGGCAACAGACAATTATCATATTAGATCAAGTTGACCTTGGGCACATGGAGAGGGCATAGGGCCACAGGATGGTGCGGGTAGAGTGTAGAAGCTGGAAGTGGGAGATGGCTCTGCCAGGGGGTCATTTTTCGGGGGGCCCTGTGCTAGGTGCTTGAGGATGTAGGCCAGGGGGTTTTTAGCTCCATGGGAACAACTGGCTTTCTTCAGCCTCGTTTATCTTTTAAACCCAAAGAGCACTCACAGTGGCCAGCAATAAAGATGCCTAAGAGCAAACTTGGAATGAGCTGGAAAGTTGTAAATCCTCATTGCAGGAAGGTGTCTCATTCACTCACTCACTGATCTACCCACTGAAATAACTATTCACCACCCACGCCCAGCACCGTGCGGAGTGTGAGATGGGGAGCAGGTGACTCATGTGGGCCACGTCGTCTAGGAGTGCACAGGGGACTGAGAAACTGTGGAGAAACCAGGCATCCTGGTTTAGGGACTCAGGAGAGGCTAAGAGTGAACATGTAAGGTTTCCAGTGGCGGAGAGACCAGCAGACACAAGTTATGGCCAAACAAGTGGCTTTTATTAAGTGCTCCCGAGCGAGGTTCACAGGTCCTAAGGTCAGGGCCTGAGAAGTCGCACTGCCCAGAACAGAGGCAGGGTTTTTATATGTGGGGTGAAGGGGGTCTTGGAACATTTAGGTAGGATGTGGTCGTTTGAAGCCTGGGGACTTAGTCTGCAGCAGCTGGGTCAGGCAGGAAGCCAAGCTCAGGGTGCTCAGTCAGCGTAGCTGTTTTTTGCCACTCATAAGGGGCCCGGGGCTGTCGTTGCTGTGCCTGTGGGGGTCGTTTGCCCAGCCTTACATTCCAGCCTCTTTGGTTACAAAGGGCTGACGAGTCCGTCTGGCTACTTCCTGCTGTGAAGGGGCAACAGGGGACTAGAGGCTGGAGTCGGCTGGCGGGGGGTCACTGGCAAGGGGGAGTATGGTATAGAAGTAGTTGGTTGACAGCAACCCGGGAGAGTTCCTGCAGCTGGCATTGGAGGAACTGCAGGAGACAAGGGGAGAAAAGAAAAATTAGGCAGATGATCATAATGGGCCCTAGAAGGAGGAGCAACCAGGCGGCTAGAGGAGACTGTAGCCAGCTGAACGGAGACAAGTCCCGGTGGCAGTGGTTGCGGAGATCTTCACTCAGGTTGGACAGTTTATTTATGTTTTGTTTATGAGGCTTGACTCGTTGACATAGTAACAGCATTCTTTGCGTAGAAAGATGCAGGTCCCTCCTTTTTTGGCTGTGAATGGGTCCAGGGCCCTCCTGTTTTGGAGTGTTACCTGGGCTAAGGAAGTGAGTTGTCTTTGTAGTGAAGCCAGGGAAGCGGAGGTGGTCTCCAGTGTAACTTGTAGTTTGTCTGTAAAGTCCTGGGCTGAGATCATACTGTGATCGAGAGCTCCTCCCGCCACCCCAGAGGTGGCGATGGATGAGGCCAGAGTGAGGCCGACCATGATGGGCAGGAAGATGGCCCGCCATGACCGGGGACCTGGGAGAAGCCATCCAAACTCTGACTCATCGTAAAGGGTCAGCTGGGGAACTATTATGACTGGAAAGCAAGGGCCTGGTGTGGAGGTGTTAATGCAGCAGGCAAGAGTTCCATTACACCAGAAGAATTGTCCTGAGGCAGAGGAAGTAGTTGTATTGACAGTACAGTTGGTGAGGCGGCAGCCAAGAAGCTGTAGGTTAGGATCAGTGTGAGAGGTGAGGTAGCAAATGTGGTCTGCATAGGGCTGGCCCATCGGCTTGGGCATCCGCAAGGGAATATGAGGGAGAGGTGAAGAACAGTTGAGCGCTGGAGAGGGGGTTGATCAAAGAGTCCTGGCCTGGAGCCATCAGCGCATCAACCAACTTCGGGCAGTGATGTGTGCCAAGTTTTAGGTTGGGAACTGAGAGTAAGGTGGCTGGGTTGAGGGAAGGAGACCGGGCTAGGCAGACAGAGGGCTTTGGCAAGGAGAGAGAAGTTGGGGATCCAGTGTCAGAAGAAACTGACAAACCCGAGGATGGACAGAATCTGCTCGGCAGTGGTGGGTCGCTGAAGGTCATGAAGAGCCTGCTGGCGATCCACAGTGAGATGACGGGAAGTGGGGGTGAGACGAAGTCCAAGGTAAGTGACAGTGGGTGTAGACAGCTGAACTTTGGAGGGGGACACCCAATAGCCCTTAGAGGCAAGAAAGTTGAGTAGAGAGGCAGTGTGAGTCTTGGAGTGTTGTAGAGAGGGACTACAGAGAAGTAGATTATTAACATATTGGAGGACGGTGCTAGGTTGCAAGGGACATTGGAGTAGGTTCTGGGCCAGAGCCTGACCAAATAGATGGGGCTATCCCAAAACCCCTGGGGCAGGACAGTCCATGTGAGTTGCCTGGATGTGTTTGTGTCAGGATCTTCCAATGCAAAGGCAAAGAGATTGTAGCTGGCTGGGTCTAAGGGGATAGTAAGAAGGCATCTTTGAGGTCCAGGACAGAAAAGTGGGTAGTGGAAGATGGTATATGAGAGAGCAGGGTGTAAGGGTTTGGGACTACAGGGTATATTGGCATGACTACCTCGTTGATGAGCCTGAGGTCCTGGACCAGGTGGTATGAGCCGTTTGGCTTTCTAACAGGCAGGATTGGGGTATTGTAGGGAGAGTTAGTGGGAACGAGGAGGCCTGTCTGCAAAAGGTGGTCAATGATGGGCTTGAGACCTCTGCAGTGTGCAGGAGATATGGGAAACTGAGGTTGTGAAGGGAGAGAGGATGGGTCCTTGAGCTGGATAAGGATGGGGGTGTGGTGAGAGGCGACAGTGGGAGTGGAGGTGTCTCACACCCGGGGGTCCACTTCCTGAGCAGGTAGTGGGAGTGGAGGGGAATGGTATTGGTAATTACATGTACTGGGCAGTAAAGAGAGTAGTAGTAGGGAAGTGGGCCTTGAAGAGAAGTTAAGTGTGGTCCCTATCTTGGCTAGCATGTCACGCCCTAAATGAGGAGTGGGACACATAGGCACTACAAGAAAAGAGTGTGTGATGGGGCGTTTATTGAGCCAGCATGTCACCGGCCCGGTTGTGCGAGGAAAGGACGGGTGGCCGTCAATCCCCATGATGGAGACCTGGGAAGGATAAGTGGGACCAGAGAAAGCGGACAGGACAGAGTAGGTAGCCCCCGAGTTGACCAAAAAGAATACTGTTTTACCTGCTACCTTGATTTTCACCCTGGGCTCAGCAAGGGTGATCAGGGTCATCGAGTTCTCGTCAGTCTTTGGCAGCCAAGCCCAACATCGCCATCGGCAGGTCTAGGGATAGAAGGGCTGACCCTCCGGACCCTGAGCCAGAGGGGCAGTCACTTTTCCAGTGTCCCTCTTGACTGCATGCTGGACATGGCTTAGTGGGCGGCCGTGGCTGCGGGCAGTGTTTGGCCCAGTGGCCATCTTTGCTGCACTTGAAGCACTTGCCAGGAGGCGTGGCCCCAGAGGGTCCAGCTGGTGTCGCAGGTTTTCCCGGACCACCGACCCCTGCCGGCCTCAGAGCTGCAACCAAGGCCTGGGCCTGCAAGTGAGCCTTCTGGCGAGCGCGGGCTTCCTTTTGGACTTCTGCCTGGTCATCACGAGAATTGAAAACCTTAAATGCCACATTTACCAGGTCACCAAGTGGGGTCTGAGGGCTCTGATCTGCCTTTTTGAGCTTTTTCCAGATATTGGAAGAAGACTGAGTGATAAACTGGGTTGCCAGGACCGTGGCCCCAGCCACTGAGGTGGGGTCTAGGTGGGTGTATTGGACAAGGGTGTCGGTGAGGTGACTTAGAAAGGTGGCCGGGTTTTTATCTGCCCTCTGAGTGACCTGAGAGAACTTGTCATAATTGACCGCTCCATGGGCGGCGGCCTGGAGCCCAGCGAGGACGCACTGCAGTGTGCGGTCTCACCGTCTCCTGCCTTCCTGGCCTGCCTGGGTGTCTGGCTGATAGTTTTATTCTGGTTCATTTCTGGGAATGGTCTCTGCACCTGGTGGCATGGTACGATCAGTGAGATGGACCTGGTCGGCATGGCCCTGGGCCGCCGTCCAGACCCATTCCTTTTTGTCAGTAGCCAGGGTGGAAGAAAGGATAACAAAGATGTCACGCCAAGTGAGGTCGTAGGCCTGAGTGAGATATGGGAATTTTTTGGTGTAAGCAGTAGGGTCATTAGAAAAGGATCCTAGGCACTTTTTAATCTGAGAGAGATTGGAGAGAGAGAAGGGAACATGGACCCATACAACCCCTTCTGCCCCAGCGACCTCGTGGGGCTGGCATAAGAGGGCTGGGCCCGGAGAGTTGCCGTGCGAGCGCGTGTGATGGCTGACCAGGGAGGCCAGTGGGGAAGGGGATTTGGGACTATGGCCGGGATACGGTGGGGGCCGAGGAGGTGGAGAGCCGAGAGAGTCAGCGGGATCGGAAAAGGCAGAGGGGGTTTCGGAGGGTAGTGGTGTAGGAGCTGGAAGAGGGGAGACTGGGGGCTGTTGGGTCCGGGCCAGGAGGACCTGGGCCAGGTTGCAGGCCTGGCAAAGAGAGGGGCGGGAGCGAAGGTAGAAAAATGCCTGGCTGGAAGGAATTTTGGACCACTTGTCACTTTTGTGGCAGAAGTTATTAAGGTCTTGTAAGACGTTGAAATTGAAAGTCTTGTTTTTAGGCCACTGGGAGCCATTGTCCAATTTATACATAGGCCAAGTGGTGTTGTAAAAGAACATAAGGCACTTGGGTCGGATATCGGGCCTGAGGCCCAGGACAGTCAGGTTAGCCAGGAGACAGCCCAGGGGAGTCTCCCATGGAATTTTGGAAGGTTGGCTGCCCATGATGCCTCAGTTCAAGCAGGCAGAGGGAAGGCGACAAGAGCCAGGGGACGTCTCTCCCGAGGCAGATGTGCCCAGACAGCAAAAGGGAACAAGAGAGTCTCAGGCGTCCCCCAGGTTCTCCAGTCCTGGGGTAAGGAGGATCTCTGACGTGGGCCCACGAATTTAAACAGAAGGAACAGTTCCTTGAGACAGAGACCCCAGAAGGCCTTGAGCTGAGGCAACACAGGGTGACTTACCTGGGCCAAGAAAGAATCAGGGACCTAGGGCATGTGGCCGAAGATTCTTGTCCAGAAGGTCCACAGAAGGGGGGGCGCTGCCCCAAGACCATGGTCCCAGCGGCGCCACTCACCCTTCCCGGGTTTCGGCACCAAATGTAAGGTTTTCGGAGGTGGAGAGAACAGCGGACACAAGTTATGACCAAACAAGTGGCTTTTATTAAGCGCTCCCGAGCGAGGTTCACAGGTCCTAAGGTCAGGGCCTGAGAAGTGGCACCGCCCAGAACAGAGGCAGGGTTTTTATATGTGGGGTGAAGGGGGTCTTGGAACATTTAGGTAGGATGTGGTCGTTTGAAGCCTGGCCACTTAGTCTGCAGCAGCTGGGTCAGGCAGGAAGCCGAGTTCAGGGTGCTCAGCCAGCGTAGCTGTTTTTTGCCACTCACAATACGATGTGGCCTGGCCCGGGCTGCAAGTCAACAGGGAAGGGGCCCGGGGCTGTCGTTGCCATGCTGCAGGGGTCTTTTGGCCAGCCTTACAAACAGTCCTGGGTTTTGGTGGCTGCTCCGCTGCTCCTGACTTGTGTGACCTCAGGGCCTCAATTTCCT
This sequence comes from Indri indri, assembly GCA_004363605.1. Taxonomy (NCBI): domain Eukaryota; kingdom Metazoa; phylum Chordata; class Mammalia; order Primates; family Indriidae; genus Indri; species Indri indri. Next base: position 164,128 of record RJWJ010000585.1, read on the forward strand.
CAACTGTGAACTGGGCGGTGGGACTCGGCCCATGGTTTTTAAACTGAAGTGGGCCTTGGAATTCTCTAGAGAACTTTCTGAAGCTGCAGGCAGTGAGATTCCCAGAGATTCTGCTGTAAAACGTCTGCAGAGGGGGCTGGAGTCTGTTCTTGGAGTCTGACGCCAGGGTCTCTGGACTTCCTTTGAAAAACTCTGGAGCCAAATACTCTAAATAAGGATTATTCCCCAGGAAAAAAAAATCCAGCAGTTCGTGGTAGGCAGAGGGTAATAGGATGGGAAGATGAAGGAGCTAAGGGGGCTCAGAGAAGGATGATTTCAGTGTGGGGGGCAGGCCAGGATGTGGGGCTCCTCCGAGGAGCAGAGGCTCAAACTACCCCTTGCCAGACGAGCGAGGCACCATGGTTGCTGCTGGTTGCCCTTTCTTCGATTCCCTCGGGGGAGCAGCGATGCTTCTTAGCTATTGGAGACACCTCGAGGAATAAGTCCACAGGGAGCAGTTGACAAATGTTTTGGGATTGTTGTTTGCATTCCTCAGTAAAGCCATCTTCCACTGTTAGGATGGGACCAGTTTCTGCTTGGAATTTGGAAAAGAAAAAGTATTTAAACATTCGTATTCTCATAACATTTACAAACATTTATCAGTTCCCCAAACTACAGGAACTAAAACTGAAACAGGTATGTAGCAGGATAAAGCTTCAGAGGTCATCTTTATTTGAATAAATGCAATGTTTTTCCCAACCACAAAACTCAGAGTTGACTTGCTTTGTCAGAAAAAAATTAAAAGAAATGAACATTTAAAATAGTAAGCAGGCCAGGTGTGGTGGTTCATGCCTGTAATCCCAGTGCTTTGGGAGGCTGAGGCAGGAGGATTACTTGAGGCCAGGAGTTTGAGACCAGCCTGGACAACATAGCGAGACCCCGTCCCTACAGAAAATAAAATTCAGTGCAGGATTCCGGTGGGCCCACCATGCATGGGAATTAAGTGAGACAAGGTACAAAGCAAGTTCAAGGTGAGTGTGCTCTGTGCCTCTGAGTAAGCTGAGGCCATACTTTCCCTTTGAACCAGAACTTGCTTCGAATGCAGAGAGAAGGCAATGGTGTTGTAAGAAATACGAATGACCAGGGAACTTTATCACATCCTCATTCATTCGTGCCACTTCCCTGTATTAGCCAGCCACTTACACCGAAAGGCACGGCACAGCCGGAAAGGGAAAGTTAGGGTCGCCCACAGAGTTCTTTCCGCTCGGTCTTTCCTCACTCATCAGTAATCCCAAGGTGGAGGCCGTTGGTAGAATGTGTTTATCGAGAAGTGAAATAAAAACAGTTTAGTTAGTTTGCACGGCACTTCCTCTGCTCTGGTAAGAACAAAATGCGTATGCGTGTATGAGCTACGAACTGAGAACTGTGTGATTTCAGTGATTCTGCGTATGAGATAAATGCTCTCAGATTTGCATTCAAAATCACCACGGGATAATGTAAAGATCAATGGTAAAATTCATGCTAATAACCAAAATTTTTAATTTTCTTTTTTACTTAGATTGACCTTAAGTAGCAAATAAAAAACACTGTATCAAGTTGAGAGAGAGAGAGAGAGAGAAAGATCTCAGAAGAAAGGAAAGAGCTGTATATTTTAGTACATCTGATGGCATTCTTTTCCTGCTTTTTTGATAAAGGGACCTAAATTTTTATTTCACACTGGACCCAGAAAATTATGTAGCTGGCCCTGGGTAGAGGACACCTCTAGTTTTGACAAGTGGGTCAAAAAATCAGTCTGGGCACAGAAGACCTTCTGTAGCAGGATTTGGTGACTGTGTCATCTTGGAGTTACAGCCACTGGTGTTTGAAGCATTGGCGTCTTGGTTCTACTTGTATTAATTTCTGTCCCAGGCTGGCAGGTTGCCTCTTCTCTCCAATGAAAGCTCTTTCTGCAGCACCAGCCGTGTGCCTGCTGTCACGGACTTTCCCATCACTGAGAGCAATGTGGGTCTTATTAGATCTCATCCCGCATCGCACCCTCTGTCTTAATTCATCCTCCTGTTCCTAAACTAACTTCTGCTGAAGTCTTTGCTTCCTCTGCTGCGGAGAGCTCTCGCCCCCCTGTCCCATCCGCTCTCCTGCAGAGCCAGGCTGCTGCCTGCCAAGGTCGGGAAGAACTTGTGCTGCAGCCGCAGGACGGAGCATCCGTTTTCCAGGTGAGCTTTGATGAAACGCTGCGTCCGAGGCTCGGTGTCCAACTTGTTTGTGCTTCCAGCTTCTGCCCGGCTGACACCTCGTCACTCAGCTGGGACTGGAGATGGACTCTACTTCTCTCGACCCTTCTTAATTTTGTCCAAGAGGCAGCTATTGTCTGTCTTCTCTGACTTTTTATCTTCTCACTCTGATCATCAGGTGTTTCAGCAGCCCAATGTAATTATTCAAGAGGACAATTTCATCCTCTTTGTGCAATTGACCTTCTTCTAGGATCTTCTGACATGTCAAGTAAGATTTGATTCATTTACCGAGCTCAGTATTTCATTCACTGCAATCTTCTCCTTCTCAAGTAGTAATTGTTTCATGCCAACTTAGGTCTGGATTTTTTTTCCTTCTTGAACCTAAGAGTGCAGACGCATCCTCTTCACTTTACTTATATTGTCTTCATTAGGGAGCTTCCCCAGGTAGAAGTTTTACTAAAATTACCCGTGAAAATGTGCAGCCTTTGCGCGGAGTTCCAGCTTTCCGACGTTTCCTTGATATTCTGTTCTTCAAACGGCAGGTGCATCTTTCTGCGCATTTGAATTATTTCTTCAGGTCATCTGATTGTATATTTAAGCCCAGATACTTCCTCAGGAAGATGTTTATTTTAGATCTTGATTTCTCTAAAAGATACCGTTGCTGCTTTGACATTCTGTTCTTAATCAGATAACTTTTTATTTCAGAAACTTCACACCTACAGAAAAAGTTGAAAGATTAGCGTAACGGACACCCGTGTGCTCCTCACCAACACGCGCTGATTGTGACATTTCACCGTGTTTTCTTTTTCTTCATGTGTGATGTATACTTTTTTGTCCAATGATTTGGAAACAAATCACAGATAATGTGGCACTCCACCCCTATATATTTCAGCATAAATCTCCTATAAATAAGAACATTTTCCTATACACCCATAATATCATGATCACACCTCAGAAAATTCCAAAATCTAACATGCAAACTTTATTAATGTGTCCTCAGCTGTCCCCAAAATGACCTGACAACTTTTAAATGATTTCTTTTAATTCTGCCAATTCTGTTCCTCCAAAGAAACTGGCAAATGCACCACTCCCATGAAGGGTAAACATTCCGTATTCCCAGGACATGTTATAAAAGTCCAGCCCAGCCTTACTTCCTCAGGCAGAGTGGCCAGTAGCATCTCAGTGTATCAATTTAGAAATTCTTAATCTCCGCCGCTGTCAGCTGTGGTTGCTTTTCTGCATTTATTTCTTGGCTGTGTTTGGCATTGATGTTTCCAAGCTCCTGTACCATTAAGTTCCTAGGCTCTTCCAAAACACTGAAATCCTCCTCAGGCATTTTCATTCCGACAAAGAACTCTTAATTTCTCTGCAGGGCAATGTTTCTGATGTAAGTCATTGTTATCTTCCATGCTGGGTGTCACTTGGGTTGAAGTTGGTCCTCCAATAGTTTCTTCAGGAGGGGCTCATTAGAACAATTTTTCCTAAATTCTTGCATGTTCAAAAATGCTTGATTTTACATTTTTAAAAATATAAAAAGTCAGGTATAGAAATTTGAGGTCACACTTTCTTTCCTTGAGGAATTTTTAGGATTTGTTCCACTGTCTTCTGGGATTGGATGTTGACTTTGAGAAGCCTCAAGTCGACCAGTCACTTCTCTTGGTCTTTTCACCTGGGTGCCCCAAAGGCTTTTTATTTTTTGAGACGGAGTCTTGCTCTGTCGCCTGGGCTAGAGTGCTGTGGAGTCAGCCTAGCTCACAGCAACCTCAAACTCCTGGGCTCAAGCAATCCTCCTGCCTCAGCCTCCCAAGTAGCTGGGATTACAGGCATGCACCACCACACCTGGCTAATTTTTCTATTTTTAGTAGAGACGGGGTCTCACTCTTGCTCAGGCTGGTCTCGAACTTCTGACCTCAAGCAATCCTCCCACCTCAGCCTCCCAGGGTGCTAGGATTACAGGCATTGAGCCACTGTGCCCAGCACCCAAGGACTCTTTATCTCTGAAATTCAGTCATTTTGTTAGGATATGTCTCAGCGATGAGAATCCTTGTTAGTTCTTTCTGAAAGACTGTTCCTTTTCAATAGCTACATTCAAGTCTCCCCAGAAACCTTCGAAAGATTTCTGAAACCTTTTGATGAATTGTATCTTTAAATATTTGTTCTATTACATGATTGTTTTTTTCAGGGCCGCCATTTACTAGCATAGTGTGTTTCCTTGGCTTTTCTTGTCTTTTGCTTCATTGTTTTTTGTACTATTTTTTATTGAGGTGTAATTACAAAACAGAACCTGCACATCTTTAAGTGTACAATCTGATAGGTAAGTTTTAACATATGCAAACACCCAGTTAAACTGCTGACCCCAAAAGGTTTCCTTGTGCCCTTTATAACCCCTCCCTATGTCCCTTCCCCTTCCCAGGCACAACTGATCTGCTTTCTGTCACTTTAGCTTTCATTTTCTAAAATTTTCTATAAACGATGCCATATAATATATACTCTTTGTTCGGTCCGGCTTCTTTACTCAGTATAATTGTTATGAGATTCATCCATGTTGTTGCATGTATCAGCAGAAGTGGCGAAAACAGACATCCTTGCCTTGTTCCTGATCTTGGGTGGGAATTTTTCCTCTAATTTTTCAGGTGGTTCCTTTTCCCCCTGGCGTGGGCAATTTCCTCTGATGCATGCACCAATCGGTACACAATTGAAGATTTTAGGTGGGCTCTCTACAGGTTTCCGGAGGGAGTGTTCTCTTTCTCTTTCTTCCTCCCTTTCTCTCTCTCTCTCTCTCTCTCTCTCTCTCTCTCTCTCTCTCTCTCTCCCCCTCTCTCTCTCTCTCCTGTTATTCTTTCCTGAAAACCCCGGTCCCCTTAGCCTTAGCCTTTCAGGTCTTCCAGCTCTGTCTACTGGACTGAGAGGCCACAAGGCCTGATTGGGTTTTCCCCTCTCTGTAACATGATTTAAAAACTTCCTCTGAGCAGTAACCTGGAGCAATTATAGGGCTCACCTTGTTCATTTCCCATCTCTCAGAGGTCACTGAATGTCAGTGAATGATGTCCAATATTTTGAACATTGTTGCTTCTAGTTTAAACTGCTTTTTCAGTTTAGGTTCCTCCCCCACCCCCAGGCAGAGGGTAAATCCAGTCCCTGTTACTCCATCTCATTCAGAAGCAGAAATCACCTTTATATAGACTTTCAGTGAATAAACCTTAAGTGAAGAGTGTTTTTCCTTGACCAGTTACTTGCAGGAGTTCACGTGGGAGATTCATTTCCACAGCAGCAGGAACTTTCCTTGAAACCCAGGGACGTAAGTCTGAGTCTGTACAGATGTGGACGGCCGTGGCTTGGTGCCAAGGAAGGCTCCCCTGCCCCCAGGCTCACACCGATAGTTCCCCGAAGACGGGGCCTGCCTGTGTGACCCTCATACCACCCCTTCCCTTACCAAAAGCTCAGCACTTGTCCTTGAGTCCACATCAGAAGAATAGGAACAAGTAGTTTGAGGAGAAGGAAAGAGAAGTTTATTACTTTGCCAGCAAAGGAGGAGGATGGAGACACCTGTCTGAAATGCCTAATAATAAGCAGAAAAGCAGTTTTTAAAGGGTGGGTTCTCAGCTTCAGGCCGTTCGTCTTCAGTTGATGATCCGGATCGTCCCATCTCCCTGAGGACAATCTCAGTGACCCCCACTCAGGACCTCCCTCTGCCAGGTGGGCTGAGCCATCTCCTGAGTGCAAAGAACAAAAAAGACGTTGCCCTGCCCCTCCCAACCCCTGTCCTGAGGCAGAGACGCAGGTTTTCGTTCTCAAAAAGGAGTGGAGGACGTTTCAGAGAGGAAATATTTTCCCCTTTTTTCAGGCCATTCTCTCTGCTGCATGTTCCCCCCTGTCCATACCCCTCCGTATCTGCGGGAGGAGGGCGACCACTCCGCCACACTTCTCCTTCCTTCCTGCGGACCAAATCAGATCCAGGGATGCTCTGATGCCTAGTCCAGGCGTCCAGTCCTCACTCTTACAAGCACAGGGTGAGTGTGCCTTCATCTCGGATGCATGTGCTTCGCCCCCTCTCTGGGATCTGCGACCTCTGTATGTTCTCCGCTCTTCCCTCCCCCGCTCCTCGTCTATTTCTCCATCTTTTGACGTACTTTCCACCTGTTTAGAGTTTCAACTCTCTTACAGTTTTAACAAAAAAGGAGTTTGAATCTCTGCTTCTTTTTCTCCTTGTTGCTTTTAAGTTTTCTGAGTTTCCAGGAAACGTCCTTGTTGCTTTTAGGTGATTTTCCAACATTAACTTGAGGCCATCGTCTGAAAACTGGAAGTCAAGGCCCATATAGTCACTGCTGTTGTTTTGAGTCTCTTTCTTACATCACTCCTAAGCCTGACAGGGTTTCTGACCTCTATTGGGTGTTCAGTAAATGTTTGAAGAATGACTATGAAACAAATCAAGCAATCCTCCCATAACCTGGGTCTCCATATGCAGGCAGACCATTGCTTTCTCGCCGCCTGGGATGTCCCTGAGTGCATGGACCATCTCTCCCCCATTGAGTCCAGAGCTCCCCCAAGCACGACAGAGCTGTTAAAAGTCTAAGAACATGAGGCTGTCTGAAATCTGCCTTCCAGGAGTATGGGCTTTTGACTTGGACAAACTCGAGTTTGAAATTAAGCAACACTATTTACTACTTCTTGTTGCACTTCGCATCAGTCAGGAGTCCCCAGAGAAACAGGACCCGTACGTTCTCTCTCTTTTCAGGAATCGGCTCATGCAACTGCCAGACAGGCCAGCAGACTGGAAATTCTGGAGGAGTTTATGCTGCAGCCCCAAGTCTGAAGGCAGTCTGGGGGCTGAAATTATTTTCCTCAGAGGATCTCAGCGTCTTCTCTTAATGTCTTCAGCTGACTGCGTTTTAGGCCCAATCGCATTATGCAGGGTGAGCAGCCTTACTCAAAGTCCATTGATTTAAATGTTAATCGTGTCTAAAAATACCTTCACGGCAACATCTAGACTGGTGCATGACCAGAGGACTGGCCACCACAGCCTAGCTGACACATAAAATTAACCGTCACAGGCCTTGAGTCATTTATCAGTCTCACTGATCCTCAGTTTTCTCGTATGTAAAATGGTGCTATTATCCTCAGAGGACTGCTGTGAAAACCAAATTGGATAAATATGCAAACCACCTAGCAGAGCATCTGGCAGATTGCGGGCACTTGATCAACACAAGCTGCTCCTGCTTTGTCTAGAAGATACGCTGAGACGGTCTCCTAGAGTCCAGTCCGTCACTTTCGTGGACCCCCATCCCCTGTCTGCAACATGAGGGTGGGAAGATTATAGGCGGAGATAAATTCCAGCAAGATTCAGAGGAGGAAGAAAGCAAGAATGGGCAGATGTGATTGCGGCAGCCAGAGGCCAAGTTCCAGTTGTTGGTCACCAGCTTCATGAGCTCACACCATGGTGACAGCAGCAGCTTCCTGACCTCTGGCCTGCAGCTGTGGAGGTGTGACCTTGAACCATTAGCCTCGAGGTGACCCCTGCCATCTATTCCTCCTGGCAGCACCTGATTGCTTAGGGTTCGAAATACCTAGCGCGGTTTCTGCATCCTGCCCCGCATCCTGCCTGCTGCAGAAGACTTTGCTGAAGTGTCTTCATGCTTTCCTGTCTGCATCTACCCACCAGGTCCGGGAGGGTCCCTGGGTCCTCCTCAGCAGACGCTGCTGGAGAGAGACGAGGCCCTGTGATTGCAGCTGTCATGATGATGCAAGTAAAAGGCAGAGAAAGCACCAGCCGTGGCCAGTCCAACCGGGACATTGTATGAACTGCACCGGCGCCCTTGCTTTGGTTTAAAATCTTAGTGTAGAACAGACTCCACTAACTGGAATCTTCCATGGACATGATGTTCTGCCCAGGGCCGGCTATCTGTCTCTCAGCAGCTAGAGGGCCTGCCCAGATTCTACTGCATTGTAATTTCATAGCTATAAACACTTGGGTGCATTTAAAGGGACAGCTCCTTTTAAAAACCCCCCATTTCTCAAATGAGGACACAAATTACATCTTTTCATCATGGGGTAGCAAAAGTGGCCTCTTATCCTCCCTTGGCCCACTCCACACTGCAGTCCAGTTTCAGGATGGTGATATGAAAAAGTAATTTATAAAACAACCCATAACACGGGTAGGTGAGAACCACAGACGCAAGTTATTGGGCTGGTGGGTGCTGACTTCATAATGAACCCAAAGTCGAGCCCCAAGTTGAAGGTTAAGAAAACAGGGGGAGACAGATGGGCCAGGAAACACGAAGACAGGATATGACTGCTGAGGGCAGGGAGGGAAACAGTTCCTTAGAATTTTAATAACAACATTAGCTTTTACCTTTATCAAGTGCTTGCTGTGTGCATTTCACACGTGGTCCTCTTTAATCCTTACAACAACCCTATGAGATGGGATTATTAATTCCATTTCACTTATGAGAAAACCAAGGTTTATTTTTCTTTTTTTTAATTGGGGTTTAGAGAGATTAAGACCATGGTGGAAGCATGATGCAAATCTAGAGGGTGTGAGTCCAGGGTGAGCTTGTAAACACTGGGCTCACTGTGGACTCCGAGGATGCTCAAAAGCGGTGTGCCAAAGAAGGAGGTCACAACCGGTTAGGAAAATAACTAGTTTTGAAAATTCTGGGTTCATCATAGTGAAACAGGTTGGATATTTTGTCTGTTTGTTTTTTGCTGCAGGACTTCTCAGGACCTTTAATATGCTATTATGCTTCGTGAGTCTTCAAAAAGAAGGACAATTATGCAGTGCTTCTCGAATATCTTGGAGCACAGAGCACATTTCTCATAGAGCATCTTCAGGGTTCAGGGTCCCCCAAAACGCATTTTGCGAAATTTCGTTTTGCTGCACTTGGGCCAAGCCGCAGCTCCTAGGTGTGGCTTGACCTATGGGGGGTGGGGGTGAGTGTGTGGCTGAGATAAGTTCACTACTGTCTGTTATCCTGCACTGCAATTGTGGAGGAGAGCTTGGTTGTGTCTCCAAGTTCTGGGCCTGGTGACTCCAGTCCAACCTTTCCAGGAACCCTGAAGCAGGTGAGAAGACTGGCCAAGGTGGAAGAGAGGAACAAAGAGACAGAGACTAATGGAGAGACAAAGCCTTTGAAAGATGGCCAGGGAGGAAGAAGAAAGAGTCTTTTATTTTCACACAGGGTTTATGTAGTCGCAATTTCCTTAAAAAGTATTTTCCATTCAATCTCAGGCAAAATACCCAACAACTGAAACGGAGAGAAATGTGTGTCTGACGGTGGACGGCATTTTAGTATAGACGAGAATAAATCCGTATACACAGACTATGAATAGACCGCAAACTGGGAAGGAAGTCTGGATGAGAGTGGTTATCGTTAGGCAAATTATGCAAAGTGCTCATAATTTGTGTTTATTTTGATTTTCTATCCTTCTGATAAAAACATCTGCTGTTTTTATACTGCTGCAGGCTGGGCTGGCTGCAGCAGTGTAATTTGTGGAGGCCAGTGCAAAATGAAAACGCAGGGCTCCTTTTTCACACAGTGGGACAAAGTGCCCTTACATGCACGGAAATAGAGAGCTTGTCCCTTTCCGCTGCAGTCTCTCAACGTACCAATTGCTTTTTATTTGCTATTTAAAGTGTAACATGGCCAGGTGCGGTGGCTCACGCCTGTAATCCTAGCACTCTGGGAGGCTGAGGCGGGAAGATTGCTTGAGCTCAGGAGTTTGAGACCAGCCTGAGCAAGAGCGAGACCCCGTCTCTACTAAACACAGAAAAGTCAGCTGTCGTGGTGCACACCTATAGTCCCAGCTACTCAGGAGACTGAGGCAGGAGGATAGTGTGAGCCCAGGAGTTTGATGTTGCTGTGAGTTATAATGATGCCACTGCACTCTACCCAGGGGTGACAGAGCAAGACTCTGCCTCAAAAAAAAAAGTAAATAAATAAATAAAAATAAAGAGTAATGAAGTAAGTTAAGACTAAGTAACTAAGTAAAGAAAAATTAAGATTTTAAATTATAAGCATGAATTTTGCTATTCTTTTTACACAATGTCAGTTTTAAATGCAGATTATTAAACCAAGAGCAGGGCCCTTCTGAGCATAGGACTCTGTGTGACTGCGCAGGTCACATGCCGGTGAAGCCAGGCTTGGCTGCAGGCCAAGAAGAAACACGACTTTTGTTTTACAGTTTTCAAGCGGCCGACTCTGTGGGCTTTGGACAGCACCATCAGGCGTCTGACATTTTCAGTGTTTCTCCTGTGGGAAGTTGGGGTACATTCTTGACCGCCAGAGTCCACCATTGAAAGATTATAATGACCGGTTCATTAGACAGAGAAAAAAAAGTCAGCAAGAAAAATGTTTCCCTTGCACTTCTTGAAGCTGTAAATGTCACTGCTCATTGTAAGGAAATGTTCCCAGGGCCAGGAGTGATAAACCAATCGGGCAGCCTCAGGCGAGGGCGTTTCATAAACATACTGGAGATGTTCCTGGTGGCTTCAGGGCCAAAGGGACCGTACTAGGTGAGAGGCTGGGAAACGGTTTCCTTGGGAGAGAACAGAAACACCACCCTTCCCTCACAAAGGGCAAGAGAACTGGACCTCATCAACAGAGCCATTTTCGTTTCAGAGCTGCGCTGTGACCGAGTGAAGGCGGTTTGTCTGCCTTTTCCTCTGTCCCCGCACGGCTGTGACTCCATGCAAGCATATTGATGCCTTATGCCTTACACAGAATAACGTTCCCGCCTACAGGTGCCTGCTTGTTTATGGAATCACCACTTACGATCCTCACAACAACTTTATGAGGCTTACATTATTATCCCCATTTTCCTGATAAATAAACTGAGACTTCAAAAGATGATGGGATTGGCAGAGGTCACCCAGCCAGAGTAGGTTTCCCTGAGCCTGGAGGCCAGGCCTGGTTGGCACCAAAGCGTGTCCTGACTGTCAATATTTCCCTGCCTCCGTGTAGCATCCTGAGCCCCTGCTTTCTGAAGCCAGGTCCTGGCCCGGCATCGCGGCGTAGGCTTTGGATCTACTGGCTGGTCTCCCAGGGGCTGAGGATTTTGCTAGATACCACATGTGCACGTTCACTTACAAACACATATAAACTTGGTGTAAATAGGAATCTTTGGAGTCTGAGCACATCTCTTTGAATACGCTTCATGGTAATAAATCTTTTTCTCTGAAAGTCTATTTGATTTTTAGTTGTTAATGAAAATCATTTGGAGCCTGATAGCTTAGTGGGCTGTGAGTTTATTTAGTGGATACAGTGGTAAAATGGGTGGTCAGGGTGGGGAAGGAACGAGGGGAGGACGGTGGGTCTGTGTGCGTGGACGTGCACGCACATCCGGATGTGTTTTACTGCCTGCCCGAGCGGAGCCTCTTGCTTGGTACTGCTCTCCTCGCCCTTGCCTTGTCCGCGGCCAGGCCGTAGGTGGGTATCATTATCGCCACGTTCCAGGGGGAGAAACCAAGGACAAAAGAGATGACGTCACAATCCTCCACTAGTTAGTGGCAAAACTGGAATTGCAATCTAATTTGCCTCAAGGGAATGAGAGTTTTTCTTTGGTCAAAAAATAAAAAGAAAGAAAGAAATTTGTGTCTATAAAGCAATGAGATGACTTTCTAATCTGGCTCCCAGAGCTGGCTCTGCAGATAATTCTAAACCAATGAATCTGAATACGCGTTGAGAAACGGCAGCATATGATGGAAAGGGTCAAGTTCCCGAGGAGAACGCCCAACGCCGTGATGGGAACAAACCCGTGTGGCTGCTGCAGCGCTGCTTCTGTTTCAACACTCTGGTCGCAGTTCCTTAGAACCCAGGATCTTGGCTCAAGAACAAGCCCCAGAGACCCTCGTGTTCAGCACCCTCATTCCAGGGAGGCACAACCAGCCCCAGTGATGAGCAGTGACTTGCTGGGGATCACACGGTGACTTTGTGCGAGAAGCTGGACTAAAACCCAGGTGTGTGAAGGTGCCGCACTGTTTCCCATGGCGCACTGCTTCCTCCCCTCGTCTCTCCTCCCTCATTGACACAGCAGCTCCCTAGCAATAAGAGTAACCATTTTTAAAGAACTTTCTATGTGGCAGACACTTAAAGGGTGTTATCTTATTAAGCTTTCAAGGAAACATGATGGGTGAGGAATTACCATGTCCACTTCATAGATAATAAAGCCAAGGCCCGGAGAAATTAAAAAATAGGGCCAAGCTAGAGAGTTAGGAAGTAGAGGCCCCGGGATTTGAACCCAGGTCTGCCCACCTCCAGGTCCCATGTGTTTAGCAGTATCCAACATTGCCTCCTCCTTCTCCCTCTTCCTCTCCTGTCCCATAGGAGCCCAGCAAACAGATTCCCAGAAAAAGGCACATTCCACTCCAACCCACCCTCCCTCCAGCTAGTGACTTCCCCTCTTTTCGTGTTTATCAACACAAATAGCCTGTCCTCCCTGCACGTTTGTTTTGTTGGAAGCCAACCTTATTCCCTGGGAACACTGAGGAACAATGAGCTGTTAGCCAAGCCCTCCGGGGCTCCGCCCCATCCTGGACCACTTCCTCAACTTCCCCCGCTCACGCTCGCCCACCAGAGGCTGTCCAAGAAGTGCGTCAGCCACTTGTTTACTTGCTTTTCCTGCCTGGCCCCAGGGGTTGGGGGTTCCATTGGCTGCTTCTTCCCCCTGGAGGTTCTCCTGAGGTGAGCTTTGATCTGCAGAGGCAAGGGCAACGGGAAGGCGACGAGAGATGCTAAGAGTGGGGCAGCATCTGACTCATTCTACGAAAGGAAGCCAAAAAGGTCTTCTCTTAAAGAAACCAGCGAGGATGCTGGCGAGAACTGTGCGCCCCTGCCCGTGCCTGGGTGGGGGGTCCTCCTTTTCCCCGGGACAGAATTGTTAAAGGAATAAAAATTCCACAAGCCAGAGGCAAATCTCCCGGCCCTTTCTGTACTAAGCTAGCAGTGTAATCACTGCATCTTACACCAATGCCTAACCTTTGCGCAAAACGCCAGCGCTGCAGACCCTTCCTTGGAGGGAGATGTTTTTAGATGAGCAAGCCTCCCCCGCCCCCCATACAGTCTCGTTTGAGAGTGGACGTGAGAACTTCTCTGGAACACTTCTTGAAATACCGCCCTCTTAGAGAGCTACCTATTTGGGCTTCTAAAGACTTTCTGGTCCTCAAAATCCATAATAACATGAAAAAGTACCACTGGGCAGGGACACATAAATGTTCAAATAATGTAGCAGTCAGGGTCCTGGCAAGGGATGAAAGGTCGTGCACTCAAAAGGGTTTAACTGAAGAGAATTTAATAAGGGACTATTTATAGGGGTGTGGGTGGAGTTACGAGAGCCAGCAAGTGACGGTGGGGCCGGGAGGCGGAGGGAGAGAAATACTCTTCACCCCTCTTTCCTCCTGCCCTGCAATCTCCTGCCAGCGACTCCTACTGGTAAAACCCAGCTAAAAGCCAAAGAACGGGGAGCTGGGATGTAGCACACAGCAGTCAGCCTCCGTGGGAAGGGCGGAAAACGGATCGGGACCGGCAAAGCCACCTGCCCTCTCGCTAACAGCCGAGGGGATGTCCTAAACGCTTTCTCTGCACAGCTGCCTCTCATGGACTCCAGGTCATTGCAAAAGGATTGTCACCGCCGTGAAACCACCTATGAACTGGTTAGAAGAGCCTCAGCATCGTGCTGCTGGTTGGGTGCTGTAATGTTATTCCTGCCGCCTCCCGATTAGGGATCTGGAGGAGGGAGAACCTTGTGCCCTTTTGCTCATTCCCTCTGTCCAAGGCCCAGATAGCACACGTAAACATATGTTCTCATTACTTTACAAGGTAGCTTTGCTTTGATGTCTTCTTGGTACCTAGATTTTTATTGTGAAGTGCATCTCATAAGTATAGAAGAGTATTTTAAACATATGTGGAGTTGAAAATATCTAACTCCTATGTACTTAACACAAAATTAAGAAACTGAACACTAACCAGTACCTTAGAAGTCCTCCAAATGCCCCTCTCTAAATAAAACCTCCGACCTCCTCCCTGGAGATAACAACTATCTTGACTTTTTGTACTAATCATTATCTTGATTTTTTTATCATTTTACCACCTAGGTAAAACCATGTGTACTGAACGGAAGCACCCATCTGGTTGAGAGTGACAGGGCAAAGTTGCCATGTGGATAAAGGTGTCCAGGAGAGAGAATCTAAACTGAGTGTCTGGGTAATCTGGTTTCAGCTTCCCCCAGAGTTTCCAAGAGCCCCTTCTGGGGAAATAGGTGGGCAAGGTCATGAGCTGACCTTAGGAAACACAGAGCTCAACAGAGCTCAGCACGTGGCAGGGCTGCTGTGTGGGCTGGGCGCTGGGTGATAAGAAGCAGTATGTTCCAGAGTGTGGGTCCGTATGCTCTGAACCTTCCGCTTCACGGTGGCCTGCCATTGGCTTCTGCAGAAGATCGAAGAAGAGCACTTCGGTGGATGAAATGAGCAACCCAAGCGGATCCAAAAGAAGGCCACAGCGGGAAAAGTAGCAACTTCATCAGGAGTGATTAAGACAAAACAGGTCGTCTCAGCCAGACTCTCCGAGGAATCCTGTCCTCCCATTTTAAAACATGGATCGATAGCAGCGGGGGTCTTGGTGACGATGGTTTCAGCATATCTATTTCTTAAGACGCTCTGCTCCAATCTTGACTGGCTGCCCTCCACACCTGGTAGACAGCTGTCAGCACCATTCCTTCCACCCCTCTCTGGGGCTGGAGCTCATATTTTCTGTATTCAATGCTTTTCGCTGTCTTGGTTTACTATCTCTTTTTCACAGAGCAGATCATCTAGTGAGTTCCTGAGGAAGGGTGCATGGGGAGAGAAATTTGTTGAGATTCTGCAGGCCTAGAAGCATTTTTATTCTGTAGCACTTGATTTATACTTGGGCCAGCTATTAGATGTTGGTTCATTTTTCCATCCGTGTTTCAAAGGCATTTCTCCATTGTCTTCTTGCTTCAAGTATTACTGTTGAGAAATCTGAAGCCATTCTGATTCCAGATCCTTAACATTCTCTCTGGTAGCTTGTAGGATTTCTTCTTTGTCCCCACTGATCTGAAATTTGACAGTGATGTATGTGCCGTGTGAGTTTTCCTCTTTCTTTCATTTATTAGGCTGGCTACTTGGTGGGTCCTTTTGATCCATTCTGGGAAATTTCTTGCATTATTTCTATGATAATTTCCTCCCTTTCCCCATTTTCTCTGTTCTCTCTTTTTAGAATTTCCATTATGCTAATGTTGAACCTTTATGACTGGTCATCTGTTCTTTTTCACCTGTTTTCTCTTAGTTTCCTTCTATACATTTTTGTCCTTTGGTGAGGGGAGGTGGAAATGAGGTGAGATTTCCTCCGCGGTTTTTCCTTCTCATTTGTCATTTCCCTTTTTCATTTTTAAGAGCCTTGTATTCTCAAGTGTTCATTTTTTATAGCACCCTGTTCTTGTTTCCTGGAAGTTTTTCTTTAACTTCTCTACAAATATTAATTATAACTATTAAGTGGCAGAGTTAAGATTTACATCCCAGTCTGTTTGATTCCAAAGCTCTTTATTATTATTTTATTTTAAATAATATTTTAATACAAAATTTGTGATTACAGATATCTCAGAAAATATATAAAGTTTCAAATAAAATTTTAAAAACAATTATAAGGCCACCAAAACACTGTAATATTCTTTCAACAGGAATGCACCATAATTTATAATAATAATTTATCATTTATTTGATTCTCCTCTCATTTGGGTCATTTAAATTGGTAAACCCATGCTCTTTCCACTACACGGCATCAGCCAAGGGCAGGAGGCACAGGCAGGAAGGGGCAGGGTCCCAGGCAGGTGCTCAGGTTGAGATGCTGATTAAAGGGGGTTCAGATGGACACGGTTCAGAACCCTGGAGAGCTCCCCAACAGTAACATTGCCTAACGCACTCAGCAGAACACTGGCTGGGAGCTTTAGGATTCTGAACGGATTTTCCAGAATGGAATGTTAAAAGAGACCATACACAGTTGGGGTGTCTCTGGGAGATTCATCCTCACACTCCCTTGGTTCAAAGAGCTCTGTGGGAGTGTGTCAGTATCCTCTCTCACCATTCTGCCTTTTCTCATGCTGTCCTCTCAGCTAGGAATGCCCAGCTAATTTCTACTCACATCTAATGTTCCATTTAATCATTAATTTTCTCCAAAAAGCTATCTGAGCTCCCCCAATCTTCACCATCAATGATTTTCTTCCTTCCTTCTTCTGCACCTCTCTTGGTCATTATATGTGCCACATTAGATTATAATTATCTGTCTTCCTGATTAGACTATGAATTCCTTGAGGCAGGGATTGAGTTTCAGTTATTTTTAGTTCCAGTAAATACTCAATAAATAATATAAAACATTCAATAAATGAGTTCATTTTCTGTAGGCAATGAAGAGCTATTGAAGGTGGCTTTCAACCAGGGGAAATTTTGCTCCTTAAGAGACATTCGTCAATGTCTGGAATAATTTTTTTGCTGTTGCATCTGAGGGGGCAGATGCTCCTGGCATATGGTGGGTAGAGACCATGGATACTTCTAAACATCCGACAATACACATGACAGCCCTTACAAAAAAAGAATTATAGGCCCAAAATATTATTCATGCCAAAGTCGGAAAACTCTGTTTTAGAATAATAGAATGGATTTAACCAAACTGTTCTTCAATCAATTTAAGTCTTTAGAGAGCAGTGAGTCCAATGGGCTCATTTCACAGATGAGAAAACTGAGCTAGATTGGTTGTAGGGTTGAGGCAAGAACTTGTACCATGGCACCCTTTCCACACAGGTATACTTGGCTGACATTATTTTTTAGCTGTCCAGTACTCTGAGTGGTGTAGGAATAGAATGATTTGCTGTTGTTTATTTATTTAATTTTTTAGAGACACAGTCTCACTCTGTCACCCAGGCTGGAGTGCAGTGGCACAATCATAGCTAACTGCAACCTCAAACTCCTGGGCTCAAGCAATTCTCCAGCTGCAGCCTCCCAAGTATCTGGGACTACAGATCCATACCACCATGCCTGAGTAATTTTTCTAATTTTTTATAGAGATGGGTGTGGTGGTTTACAAATGATGGTTTATTCTTGATAAGTAAAGTTTAAATCATAGTTATATAGCCAGATAAAAGGATAGCCTAATTAAATTGCCTGATTAATGGTTGCCTTCTGCTTCTGTGAATTCGCTTGCTTAAAATTGTAATCGGTTTTTTGTCTATGCTCTGGCTCCAGGGTGTGGTGGAGCAAATAGTTCCCATAACTTTGTATCACTGTAACCCTGACTTCACTGCCCGCCTTTGTTCCCTGGACACCTGCTTTATATCGCGTAGCCTCCCCAAAAGATGCTCAAGGCCTAATTGCCTCAAGAATGCAACTCCCGAGTAATATGCAGCTGGAAAATTGTCCTTTGTTTAATCTGTAACTTAGAATGTGCTGTTCTTCAAGGTTAGGCACCAGAGATCTATGGGGCACCCTCCCATGACTCTGTGTCACTGAAATATTGATTGTACATCCTGCTTTTTGTTTCTTTTGCTCTATGTCATGTAGCCTCCCTAAAAATAATATAAAAACTCTGTGGAAGCTAGAGGCCTTTGCCATCCTCTCGTACTGCTTTTATGCGGGCGGAGGTGGTCGCTGGCCAGCCAATAAAGACTCAGATTTGGCTCAATTCGGCCTAAGTGGTCTTTCCTCGCACTCCGGACTACAACAATGGGGTCTCACCATGTGGCTCAGGCTAATGTCAAACTCCTGGGCTCAAGGGATCCTCCCACCTTGGCCTCCCAAAGTGCTGGGATTATAGGCATGAGCCACTGTGCCCAGCCAAGATGATTTCCTTAATGCACATTATCCTGGGTTCATCAGTCAGGTTTAGAAGACAAGGATAAGACCAAAGAAAAAAATTTTGGAGTCCACAGAACAGGCAGAGCCAGCTTCCCCCTACCCCATCCCCACTGTAGCTTCTCTTTTCTAGGGAGACTTGTTACAAACCTTGGGCTGAGTGAGAAAGAAGAACCCTTTCGATGGCTCATTTCCAAACAATTCAATCTGCTCCAGGAAATGAGAGATTAGTTCGTGGAAGAGTGAGTTATTTTAAACCTCTCTGCATTAAAACCAATTAATGCTCTGGAGGGCCAAGCCTGCCACAAGAAAATTCACTCTAATTGCTACAGACCAAGGGATCCGGTATAACCCTCCTCCTATCAGCAAATAATAGCATTTGGGAGGATGAACTCAATCTCCAAGGGAAAACCTGAACCAAATGTGATAGCTATCTCCATCAAGTGCCTCAGATTTAGAATTGTTCTGATCCCAAACAGTGCCGACCATACCTCTCATGAGTCAAACCTGCCATTTTCCCAGCAGTAATCATGTGCCCAGACCTCTCCCATTCAGCCCCATTGAATTAGAAAAGCCAAATGATTCATCCAGGCTCAATACAGAGTGAATCAGCAAAGGAAGAAAGTGTAGGAAAAGGGAATCTGTGTGCTATCTTGAATAAAAGTGCCTTCCAATAAATTTGGTGAATTGTCTTCCAGGGAATTGGCTGAATGTGTTAATCATTTATTGTATATCATAACTGTCTGGCGCATACATGATTAGCTAAAAATTATATTTGTGGTTCCACCGAGGCTCTGAAACGACGTAGAGAGGAAACTAGTTTCTGCAGAAGGAGCTCAACTTTCTCTGCCAAAGTTTGCCTTGGAGCATCAAAGGCTGTTCTTGCATGGGCTGCTGCTGCTGGCATGAGAATGTGAAGCGGGTAGAACAGAAGAGGAAAATAGGTAGCAGATGCCAACAAGGAAATGCTTTGTCTCTCTGCCTCTCTTCCTTGTTCTTTTCCTCTCTTCCATGCACACACACGTCACTGGGAGAAGTAGGTTAGTAACTCAGAATTTGGACTCAAACAGATCCAGATTTGAAATCCAGTTCTACTTCTTCTTGAGCTTCAAACTCTTTATCTATAAATCGGGAGTAATAATGCTAATATCCCCGGCTTGTCAAGGAGGTTTAGACAAGATGATGCATTTAAACTGCATGGCTCATGAAGACATTAAATAAATCTACTATTACCATATGGCTCAGTTGCTGCTGGGTAATTTTCTAAAGACAGAAGTCTTGGTCCAGAGGGTTAGTGAGCTAGGAATCATGGCAGATTGACGGTCACAGCTAAGAAGAAATATCTATCAGCATACAGAGATGTACACGTGGTTGGGGTTTGTGGTTAACCAAAGCTTTGAATTTCTCAGCTCTGTATTTAAGCTTCCAAAATATGGATTTGCTGCTGAGAAGACTTGGAGAAGGTTCAAAACTTTTGGAATTTGCAATAACCTGGGGCTTAGAATTCAGAGAGAAGTTCAAATAAGAAATCACCCTGCCATGGGCCCAAAGAGAAAAATGCTTCCACCATGAAAGAAAAGGGAGTGCAGGTGGTGAATTTTCAGTTAGAGTAAATAAAGGGTGGTGATGGGTCTCCTAAGAGCAAAGGCGCCCACACCCAGCTCCTCATCAGAGTCTCTGGGAGAATTTTACAAAGATATACAGGTTCCTGATCTCCACCCTGGAGATTCAAAGGGCCATGGATAGGCTCAGGATCTTGTTCCTTTTTTAGTAAAGTGCCAAGGTGATTCTGATGATCATCCTGAAGGTGGGTGGCTCAGGGCCATGGGCCCCTGCCTTAGAAGTGGATCATTGAGTATCAGCTTCTTTATTCCATTTCCCTTTGTAGAGATCTGACCCATGTGTCCCCAAAATTATGGAAGAAAGATTTAGGAGAGTCTTCAGAGACACTTGGAGCTGATTCCCACTTCAAAGGCTGTGATTTTGGAGTATGTGCTTGAGAGATGACACTATTGACAATGAAGGACACAGCCATCATCAAATGTATTTATGACATTCAAGTCCTGCACAGCGAGACACAACCTTCATGATCTCATCTCCCACCTCCCCTCATCAGGCACTCAAATGTCTCCCAATATATCTTGAACTCTTCCAATGTTCTTTATATCTTCCTCCCCAAACTTCAATGAGGTCAGCTTCACTAACAGAGGCCATATGGCCTGGTGGTTAAGAGGTTGGCTTTGGAATTAAGGTGGGCCAGGATTCTGATGTGGTTGCGAGCCCAGCTTGTACCATGCTGGTCAACATTCTAGGGATGGCAGAGCAATAAGATAGAGTGGGCCCAATGACACTCTCATGTGATACCTAGAGGGGAAACAACTTCTATCTCGTTCACTATTATTTGTGGTCTTTATTCAGAAATCTGAAATGCTATCCTATCAACCAGGAAACCAACCACTGTAACGCAGGTGATAAGGGTTATGATAGAGGATACAGTTGGTGCTAGGAATGCACACCTGAGGGAACAAACCCCATCTTCCTAGAGAAAGAGATGTATAAGCCAAGTATGTGGGATGAGTGGCACTCAGCAGGTGAGGAAGTGAAGAAAGGAAAATGTGTGGGCACAGAAGCAGGAAACAACATGGGATGTTTGGGAAATTGTATTATATTTTAGCATTGCTAAAGGGGAGAGTAAGAATGGGCAGCAGGAATTAATGAGGCTGGGGCTTGGGAGTAGGGTTTGTGTGGGAGGAGAGGTGTGGTGGCATGATGAATGCTCCCATCAGAGAACCTCCCACCGTGGAGCACTCCTCCCATAGAACCTCCCCCCATGGAACCCCTCACCATGGAATTCCTCACCATGGAGCCCCCCTACCATGGAAGCCACCACCATGGAACCCCCACAATGGAACCCTTCACCATGGAACCTCCCACTATGGAACCCCCCACTATGGAACCCCTTGCCATGGAGCCCCCCACCATGGAGCCACCCACAGTGGAACCCTTCACCCTGGAGCTACCAACCATGGAAGTTTCCACCATGGGATCTGCCATGTCTTTAACAGTTCTGGGTGAGAGAGCAGCCTGGAGCCAAAGATAAGTACTGTATGGTTTCCCCTTACTATTAGCTTCCTAATGGGGATTTCAGATTCATAGAGAGGCTCAGACCGTCGTCCCTACCAGCTGGATTTCTTCTGAGGCAGGCAGGAATCCCAGTGGCTCCTACACTCTGTGGGAGGATGGCTGATTGATAGGCTTCTCAATACCACCTCAAAGTGACATCGATGACTGCATAAATTTAACCCAAGCCTATTAAGATATGGGAGAAAGAGGTTTATTTTGATGTAAACAAGCCCTGCAGGGTGATGGGAGTCAGGACAGAAGAACAGAAGTCATTCTGTCAGGTTTTTAATATGGAAACAATGTCAATCATCTCCACATGCATTCCAATTCTTCTGGACTAGGAAGTTCTTCTTTTCCTCTGCTTCTTCCCAGGCCTTTGGTCACCTACTGAGTTTGGACCATGCTGGTTTCATACTCTCTTAGCTGCCCATGTGCTACTAGGCACTCCCCATCAGCTCACCTCATCTTGATATTCTAAAGAAACAGAGGGACAAGTACCTTGCCCAACACAAAATAAAAAGTAGAAGCTGTTCTCTTACTTGCTTTTACAGCTCAATGGGTTATCACAAAGTGATTACTCACGGAACCACCATTTAAGTCAAGAACTAGAACTTTGTAACTACCCCTTCCTCAAATCACTAACTCCTCCTTCTCCACCTCTCCGAAGCCAAGTCTTCTGGTTACAAATTTCTGCTTTCTTTCCTACTCCATACTACTTTCCTGAGCTTTTTTCTTTACAGAAATGGAAATAAAATAAAGAAAATGAGCGATTTTCCTGTGTTGAATAGATAATGTCAAAGCTGGGACTTGAACCCATGTGTTCAAGGTCCTCTGTACCTTGGTTGGCTTCCTTCTCTCAGCTAAAGTGAGTCCCATCTATCTTCCAAGGCCAGTCAAATACCATACTCTTCCATGGAGTCTTTTAGACCAGCTTTGCCTCACTGCTCTCTTCCTTTGCCTCATAAGTTCCTGCCCTGTCTGTTCCACTGACAGCACACTTAGCAGTAGTTTCTGGCATTATTTATCATTTCACGTTCTTGTTCCATCTTTCCTGTGATTTTATGAGGTTTTTTTGTTTTGTTTTGTTTTGGTTTTTTTTTTTGAGCTCAGGGATCACAACTTACACCTGTTTGTCTTCCCAGAACATTGAAAGTGGTCTGCACGCAGAAGGAGAGAGAACAGTGGCTTCCTGGGCTCTGGAGTTGGACTCCCTGGGTTCAAATCCTGGCCCTGCTAGTTGCTTGCTGTGTGACATGGAACAATGAATTCTGCCCATATGCCTTCCTGAAGGGTTGTTGAGAAAATTAAAGCATATAATTTTCAAGTGGGTAGCACAGTGCCTGGCACACAGTAATCCACAAAGGTCAACTATTAGTAGAAGCTCAACAAGCATTTCTTGTTGATAGTGAATGACTCAATTGGTCCTCAAGGTTAAAAAAAACTTTTTAAAGGATGAACTCAGAGGTAGAAAATCTTTCCATAGGAAACAAGTCTAGAAAAAGTAACACACAGTTGAAAGGAGGCCAAGTGTTGGGTAGGAATTGCCTCACTTCCCCTGCATCACCTCCACCTTGCCACAGACTGCAGTAATGGCTCCCCAGTGTGCAGAGCACTAAAGTGACTCACAGCCAAGCAGGCGATGACAGAGCAGAGCCAGGAGCCAAGGCTCTCGGGCAGCGTTCGTTCCTGCTGCTAAGTCACGCAGAAGGGGTCAGCCTTGCCTCTGAGCCTCAGCAGCAGCTAATGCTGCTAGAATGAAAGACGGGTCCATTTGGGCCCTATGTCCTGGTGTTTAGGCAAGGCTCTGGAAGGTCAGTGGTCGGAGAGAAATGTAAGGGCTGAAGCAAGAGTTTCAAAGGAGGTGGCTGAGCAGCCAGTTTTGTCAAGAGTCAGCAAATATACTGCTCTGGGCGCATGCATATATTTTAGTGAAATAGCCCATTGCTTCCAAGGACTTTATTGGGCAAACACTTGCTTTCCTTCTGACTTTATTCTCATATGTAACAACGGAGACGCAGGCTCCTGAGAAACACACGCCTATGGCTTTCTTTATGAGCATTGTCAACTTGCAAAAGATTCTTCTTCAAATGCTTTTGGATAGTTTGGGGGATAGTTTGGGGATGGAATTTACATATAGATAATTTCTCTTGCAATCCTGTGAGCTTTGTCTGATCATCTGTCCTGCAAGCCACAGGAGGCATTTCTCTGAGTATCGGAGCTAAGTGCAATAGGACTTGGACATGAGGCAAGTCAAGTGGGCAGGAAACTGTCACAACCTAAGGTCTTGGGAGCTAAAGGGAGTTAAGGAGGGAGTTAAGAGGGAGTTAAGAGGGCCATGAGGAACCTTCAGATAATGGGATTGGGTAAGACTGACTAAGTAAACAGTAGAGACTGACTGTGGAGCTCTTTCAGAACACAAGATCACTGTAGTTGGGGGGACACGAAAAGGCGAAGCTGTCAGGCACAGTAGCTGCCAGTAGCTGTCAGGCACAAGCAGCTGTGACCATCAGGCCAAGAGCAGGCAGGGGCAGAAGCGTCATGAAGCAGTATCTTCCCTGCAAATGCCGAAGATAATATTATAAAGCATCAAACTGTCACCAGAAATATTTACTGTCTATAGCAATGCCCAGGAATTATAGAACCTCATCAGCTTTCCCTCTCTGCGTCTCAGTTTCCCCATATTTAAATCTGAAGAACTCCCAGCCAGCCAGAGATAGTGCCCCTCCTCTGCTCCCTCAGACCTCTGTGTTGCAATTGTCTATTAATGGGTCTTCCTCCCCAACCAGACTTCAACTTCAAAGGGCCGGGGGTATATTTTGTCCATCTCTGCATCCTCAAAGCCTGGCAGATAGCAGGTGTTCAATCAAGATTTGCTGACTGAATGGTCTCTAAAGTCCTTGGGGAACAGAATCATAGAATGACTAGATCAGTCGTTCTAGGACTCCGGCTTCCGCAGAGTTCAATACAAAGTTAAGGCTAAATCGCCTTCCCAAGAACGGTCCTGAACAGGCTGCTTCAGCTGAACCACTGTGGCTCTCCTCTTCCCTTCCTTTCTCCTAACTTCTTTATAACCATTTCCAAATATCCTTCTCCATGGACTGTGACAGTCTAAAGCTCTGCTCTGCTTGCTCTAAATTCAAGACAGGGGTTTGGTAAATGTGAAATACCAACCAGCCCCTTAGTTTACTTCCCTTTCTGCAAGTAAGTCCACAGCCTTGCTTAGGTCTTGCATAGCTCTCAGCTTAGACTCTCTTGGAAGAAGATCCTGGGATGAAGATTAAAATGCCAGAGGTTTTCTGGGGAAGTGATCCCAGGGAGCTCTGGTAGGGGAACAGGGAAGCGAGACAGAAAAGGGAAGAAAGGTGAGAGCGGGCACGTCAATGAGCAGGTACTGCTACGGGCAACTAAGGCTCATTCCTGCTGAAGACCCTGGCAGACTCTGTGGAACAACCCTCGGAGTCATCCCCATGAAAAGTGAGAACTGGGGTATTGACCCGCTCACTCCCATCCCATATGGGTTGAAGGCTATTTCGGGATTGGGGAGGAGTCATCTCCCACCACTCCTAATCTGCCTCATGTGCTAGTTGAACACACTCTGGCAGCCAGAGGAAGCCTCCAAGTGCTTGCAGAAATAAGCTGCCAGCGTGCACAGCAACAGTGAGATCTGAAGGGATACGGGCAGCGGTACTAGCACCTCACGCTACACATTCTCAGCCTGATGTCCCAAAGCCTTCCATTCTCTCCTTCCAGATACCTGGATTGAAACATAAAGTCCTCCAGTTGGAAGGGATTTGGTAATCATCTAGGTAATGAAATCTCTCTTCAGTTCCCCTCTATAACATCCCAACAAGTGGCTAGTCAGCCTTGCGTGAATACCACTAGTGTCAGGGAATTCGCTTGCTCAGTAAGGCAGTACATCCTGTTGGTGGAATAACTGAGAAGCAAAAAAAAAATAAATCCTCTATTTTTAGATTACAAATTTGTCACCTTTTAATTTCCAACTTAGTTCTGCCCCTTGGAGCCCCACAGAATGATTCTCCCCCATACCCCAACCCCCCATCCACAGAAACAGTAGAGTTTCTAAACCAAACCAGTGTGTTTTTATTAAGGCTCTTCTTCTCCGGCCCAAAGCATTCACTGCCTTTACTGTTCTCACTACAATATGGTCCTTAGACCAGTGGTTCTCAACCAGGGGCAAATTTGCCTCCTAGGGGGCACTTGGCACTGTCCAGAGACATTTTTGGTTGTTACAACTAGAGGGGATGCTACTGGCAACTGGTGGGTAGCGGCTAGGGATGCTGCAAAGAATCTGACAAAGCACAGGACAGCCCCACAACAAAGGATTATCTGGCCCAAAATGTCAAAAGTGCCAAGGTTATGAAACTCTGCTCTAGACACATTATTAACTAGGTTACTCCCCTCTGGACATTCTGTGGCTTATCATACAAAGTACGTTGTTCAGAACTTGGTATGTGGCACCTGCAAGGATAGGACCAAAGACAGCATGTGGGCGTGGGGGTATCAATAATATATCCTCCCTCTCACTTTGACAATGGGATTCATTGTAGCAGCTAAAACATCCAACATACACCCCTCCTCCTACCCAGTCTGTGGTCAGGGAAAGGCTCCAAGTCCTATCGAAACAAATTGCTCTCAAGCCAATCATTAAGAAACAAAAACAAAGACATAAAAACATAAAGGCAAATCTAGAAGGAGGCAGAGTTGCCTCTGAGCATCTGCACAATGCATTAATCATAATAAATTGAATCAAATTCATTTTCATTTTCTTACCCTAAAGACATTGTAGATCTCTACCAAATTTTTGTCACCTGAATGTGTGGTAAACAGACTTTTATATCTTCATCCAAGACCCTCCTAAAAATATCAGACAGGACAGATTGATGTTGATCCATTTTTTAACCCTTTTTGGGTAAAGTTGAGTTGATCAGTTATCAATCCACTTAATTGTAGCTTCCATTTATTTACCTGATCCAAGAAAACACCAGGTCCAGATGGCATTACTGCTAAGTATTATCAAACATTTAAGAAGCAGTTAATTCCTATTTTACTCAAACCGTTCTAGAAAATTGGGGTGGGGGGAAAGAGGCACACTTCAGCTAATTTCATACAGCTAGTATAATCCTAAAACCCCAAACCTTTTAAGGACAGTACATGAAACTACAGGAAGATCTCATTAATACACAGACACAATATTTCTAAAAATTTATCAAACCAAATCTAGCTTTGAATCTTATATTTTATAAAGGGACTGAATTTCGTTTATTCCAGGAATAGAGGATGGTTGAACAGAAAATCTATTAATGTAACTTACCACACGAACAGACTGAAGGAGTGGGAAGGAGTCAGGAATAAACACACAGGGAAGGAGAGAACTTCAAGGGAAATGTTCTCTTGAGTAAGAGAAGGCTGTGTGTGTATCACTTAGCTTTCACTGTGTAACAAACCACCGCAAAACTTCAATGATATAAAACAAGCATTTGTTTTTCATATATTTTAGGGTAAGCTAAGAGGCAGCTATTTTAGGTTGGATTCAGTTGGGCAGCTCAGCTTTAAACTGCAGGACTCTGGGTCAGTTGGGTGACCACAGCTCAGATGGCTCTCATCACTCTCGGGCCAGCTGGCTAGCTGTTCAAGTTCATCTCATGGCAATGCAGAATAGTAACAGGTTGCACGCAATAGGACAAACACACTTCAAGCCCTTGCTTGCATAATTTCTGCCATCATCCCATTTGGCCAAAGCAACTTGCACGGCTGAGTTTAAAGTACACTCTGCCTTTTATGGCATGGATACAGGGAGGAGTACAGAATTGGGGCCAATGACAATATATATCACAAGGCCACAGGGCATGTCAGTGTTTTATTATTTATAACTCACAAATATGATACATATGCACACACATTGTAAATTATATATACATAACTTTATATGCATAAAGTATTTCATAATAAAAAATTAATTAAATTCACACATTTTAAGTACATTTTTGGGATCCTTCTTATTTTGGATAGTCTCACAGTCCTATCCAAAGAGGAAATGAAGTTGGTTTGGCGGGAGTTATTCTTCATGATCATCTTGTTCATCTTTCCTTCTTTCCATTCTTTCAACTTCTTCCAAAAAGAATTTTAAAGAGTTTTACAAAACACCAAGACAAAATAAATTCCTAATAAATAAAAAAAATGGAAAGTAAAGTTACCAAAGCAAGACAGAACTGGAACAACACCAGCACTTGCATGGATGTTCTCCATTTGCCTCCTCTGATCCTCTTTCTGCCCTTCCCTCCCTGTTCTACGCTCCCTGGTTTCCTGGCCTCTCCTGCAGCTACAGGTCTCACTGGGTTCTGATAACCACTCTGTCCCCTTGCTACTTCAGGCCTACAGACTGGTAACACTTCCTGGGAACCATCCCTTGCCGGCTGCCTTCATCCTGCTACACCTTTGTAACTAACTCCTTCACTAAGTCCTCCCTGCTTAACCCTTTTGAAGGTGCCATGTTTCCTGTCAGGGGCCCACAAACTGCATGCCTTAATTCTATATGTATGTAAGATGTGGGCTATAAATACAGCTCTAAGGTCTCAATGTCATTATGAAGTGGGAAACAAAAATCAATAAAAGAATCCCCAGTCTCTCAAGAGACGCAGACATACTCCTGACACCAAAATGGGCAAGAAATTTTCACTGTGGTTTCTCACCAGGAGGACATTGTGGTGTGATGACTGCATTATTTTCTGTCTTACAAACCATCTCTAATCCACTCAGGGCTCAGTCCTCAACTATCTTCTTTTCTTATTCACATTCACTCTCTAGTTGATCTCATCTAGTTGCACAGCTTTAAATATCACACATATGCTGATGACTTCCAATGTGTGTCTGCATTCCTGATTTTTCCCAGAATTCATTTTCACTATCCATCTGCCTATATTTGGATATCCAATAGGCACCTATCTCAAACTCTTTGCATGTCCAAAACAAAACTTTCCACGATCCTCTCCTCCCAGTCTGCCCACATTCAGTAGAGGGCTCAGCATCATTCACCAAGTTGCTTGGGGTGTGCATGTGTGTATGGGGGAGGGGGGGTCAGGGTGCACTGTCAATGGAATAAATCTGTCAATCTTGTTGCATTTTTTTCTCACACCCCACATCCAATCCGTCTGCACATCATGTTGGCTCAGATCTTCACAACAGATTCAGAATCTGACCAATTCTCATGAACTCCATCACTACCACTCTAGCCCAAACTACCAGTCTCTCATTCTACTGTATTTGTTCCTGTTTTTCCTTCTTCTACTCTTGCATCCTTCCAAGGACCCACCTCCAGTAGCCAGCGTGATCCTTAAAAAATATGTCATATCACAGCATCTGCTCAAAATCCCCTGGCTGCTTCCCGTCACACTTAGACTACAATACAAAGTCTTCGACATGGCCTCTAAAGCCTTACATGATCTGGCCCTTAGCATCTTTATTTTCTATCCTTCTCTCTCTCCCTCTGCTCCAATCGCACTGGCCTCCCCATTGTTCTGTGAACAGGGCAAGCATACTATCTGAAGTCTCAGGACCTTTGCACTTGTTTCCTCTAACCGAAACACTCTTGTCCCAATAACTACATAGCTCACTCATTGCACTTAGGTCTCTGCTCACGTGGCCACCCCTCAGAGAGGTCTTCCCTGGTCATTGGCTCTAAACAGCCGCAGCACTCCACTCCCATCCCTTGATAGCACTAACCAGTACCTGACATTACATTAAATGTGTAGTTATGTCTTTATTGGCTCTTTCCATTTAGAATGTGAGGTTCTAAGAAAACACATTCATCCCGGCATCCCCAGTGCCTAGTCCAATACTTGAGACATAGCAGGCCCTAGATAAACATTTGTTACATGAACAAAACTCCATGCTAGTTGTTCTGGTTTCTTAACTCAGTCTCGGCAATACCCAACAAATATTTGAGTCTTAATTATGTCAGTAGCACTTATATGCTCAGAGCTTTACAAATCTATAAAACAGCCCCTGACCTAAATTGTGTCCTTCAGGTTGGCACTGATTGGGAGAGGACACAAGGGAGTTCCCAGGGTACTAGAAATGTTCTTATTCTTTATCTGGGTGGTAGTTATACAGGTGCACATGTAAGAACAAGGTTATTGAGCTGTACACTTAATGTATTTTAAGTTGCACCCAGTAAAAGTTTTCTTTTTGTTTTTTAAAGTCTCTGACCTACGTAGACACAAATTCCAGTGTGGCAAGAGCAAGGACGGAGGTCTGCACAGTCTGCCCTGTGAGCAATGAGAAAGTCGCCCTCCAGGAACCAAGACTGGCATGGCCCGGGAAGAGGAAAAGGGTGGGCTACAGACTGTCTTCCTCCCGACGCCAGAACTTCCTAGCGGCCACGGGCCTCTCACACGCCCTGGGACCACCTTCTCCACGCGGAGCTCGTCCTGGCGCCCACGTGACCGCGCACCGGCTACAGGATGCTGGATCTGTGGAGATTAGAACCCTGAAGAGAGAGGAGCAGGGAGAGCGGCCCTCCCAGAACAATGGGACAGCCCTTCCGCTTCAGACTCTTAACCTTCCGGCTCTAGGACGCGGACACTGCGCCCGCGCGCATCCGAAGAGAGGACTGTGTCGTGTACACAGAGCCCACCAGACGTCACAAACCCGGCCGTCACCAGGCCAGGACCGCGCGCACGCGCAACAGAGAGCCGCCGCCACCACGCAGGCGCACAGCGGCCGGGCGTCGGGCGGGCGGGGAAAGGGCCCTGCGGGAGGGCGCGCGCTTCCGGGTGGCGCGCGCGCCATGGAACAGCGGTTAGCCGCGTTTCGGGCGGCCCGAAAACGCTTGGCAGCCCAACCGAGCACTTCGAGCCAGAGCGCACAGACCCCGGGAGAGAAGGCGGAAGCGGTTGCGACTCTAAGGGCAGCCCCAAGCTGGCTAAAGCGGTTCCTGGTTTGGAAACCAAGGCCTAGTAGTGCCCAGGCCCAGCCCGGCCTCGCTCAGGTGAGAGGAGGGAGGCGTCCCCTCCGGGACCTGGTCACGCTGGCGGCTCCCTGGAAGTTCCCGCTGAGGCCCCGCCCACCACGTGGTGGACCGCAGGCTCCGCCCCGATCAAGGACGGGCCTCGCCCACCTTGTGACGTCGCTGCGGACACGCCCGTCCGCGCGTTCCTAGCGAGGGTTTAGCTGCCGGGGGCGGGGCTGCCGACTCCGGCCTCCTGCTCGGGGCGGGCCCAGGCGTTTGCTTCCGCGCGTGTCAGCGCCGCCGCGTGGCTTTGATGTTCTCTCCAGCCCGCGACCCACGCAGCTCCCGAGTCCAGGCGGGAAGCGAGGGTCCCGGGTCCTGGCAGAAAGCGCCTCTGCCCTTGAGTTCATTCCCAGCGTGCTGAGTTATCATGTGACACCGCGCCACAGCCAAGCCGAGCCGAGCCACGCCACAGCCCTCTGCTCAGGAGGGTACGGGGTCTCGCTGGATGCCAGCGAAGTGGCAGTAATTAAGGGTTTATCGGATTAGCAGCTGGGGCACGTGCAGTCGGCGGCCCAGACAGCCTGTGCTTTGGAGATGGATTCGAATGCAAATTTGCAAAAGTGTGGCTGCCCGTGCTGGCAGCAGCTTATTCAGTTTCGGTAGTGAATGTTAAAGGCAAAAAAAAAAAAAAATTGGATTAGTGCGATAGCCTTTTCACCCTTTATTTTGCTAAGCTCTTATTTTGCAGGTGAATTTAATTCACATCTCTGTGTCTTTTAGTTTTCACTTATGAGTAAAATGGGAAGGTGACTTGCACGCGAGATGGGAGTATCTGTGGGGCAATACAGGACAAAACATATCAAGGGATAATCGGTGCTTTGCAACCGTCTGTGACAAGGCCTTTGTTCCTCATATGTGTAATGAGTCAAAAAATTCTTTTTAGAAATTAAAATGTACTGGAGAAGTGTCCCTGCTTACCTTACAATTGTTTCCCTTACGTTCATGTATTGCACAACATTTGATTTGAGGGAATTTTTTTTAATTGAGGAGAACTTATTGTTACTTTAATTGCGTATTGCCCATAATATGCAGGGCTCCGACTGTCTGGCAGAAGGAGGTAAGGAGAGCGCAGCGGCGTTCAGACAACCTATTTCCTCTCGTGCAGTTTGTCTCAATTTTCTTTGGATAATTTTATTGTTGACTAGAACTTTCTGAGCACAATTGCTTAACATTTTAGAATCCATTTCCCTTACCCTTTTTTCCCCTGCAGTTAAAAAACAATACCTAACCCATACCATGAGCTTTTGAATGTGTGTGTGTCATTTCCAAAGGAATATGAGATAATCGAGTTGGACCCAGAGAAACTGAACTCAGAAAAAGCTTTCATTACCGAAAACCCAGAAGCTGATGGCCTGACAAAAAGATGAGAGGAAATACTGGACCTGCAGTTGGTTCTTATTAATTGCTCTGTTTTTCATTAGCGGCTCCGCCGTAAGCTCATTTTTATTGACTGTTATCATTCCTGGGTTTGCTCTGGTGTGAAAATTCTCTTTAAAAATTTTTTTCCTAATTTACAATCCATCTCTACCTAATAATTTTTTTCCACCTAATAATAATTTTTTTTTTTTTTTTTGAGACAGAGTCTCACTCTGTTACCTGGGCTAGAGTGCCGTGGCGTCAGCCTAGCTCACAGCAACCTCAGACTCCTGGGCTCAAGCAATCCTTCTGCCTCAGCCTCCCGAGTAGCTGGGACTACAGGCATGCGCCACCATGCCCGGCTAATTTTTTCTATATATTTTTAGTTGTCCAGCTAATTTCTTTCTAATTTTTTGGTAGAGACGGGGTCTCGCTGTTGCTCAGGCTGGTCTCGAACTCCTGAGCTCAAACAATCCGCCCACCTCAGCCTCCCAGAGTGCCAGGATTAGAGGAGTGAGCCACCACGCCCGGCCTACCTAATAATTTTGATGGCACACTGTGGCCTGTCAGAGATTTCTTTAGCCTTCTATTTATAATTGCTGCTTTTCAGTAGTCATCGATAAGGAAGTATCCACATCCTCACACCCGCGACCCCAAATTTTGTAGTTCCCCAGAACAAAATACTCAATGCTGTGACAAGCTTCTGCCTCACTAGGGCAAGAATGCCTGTAACCTCTTTTAATCCTATAGAAGCCACCTGCCTCCCTCTCCAGCCATATCCCACGCAAGCCCCCAGTGCTGCCCCCCAGCCCCAAGGTCCGTTCTCCACATCATCTGCAGCTCCTTACCTCCAAGCCTTGGCTCAAGCTGGCCTACTGCTCAAATGCTCTCATCCTTCGGAGTCACAGCCTTGCATCAGCCTCCAAAATCTAGGAATCATCTTTAATTTCTCCCTTCCCCTCACCATCATTCATTCATTCAACAAAACTTGGTCATGTGCCTGCTATGTTCCAGCTTCTGTCCTAAGTCCTGGGAGACAATGTGATTAAGACGGAACAAGTCGTGCTCTTGCAGAACTTGCATTTGAGCCTGGGATGGCAGGGGAAGGAGGACAATTAACAGAACAATGAGGTGATAAATGCTGTGAAAGGAAAAATGAAACCAGAGGACTGTGATAGTGAATGAGGGTGAGGGGAACAAGTGCTATTTTAAGTTGGGTGAGCAGGGAGAGCCTCACTAAGGAGGTGACATTCAACAAGAAGGAGCCACCCTTGCAGAAATCTAGGGAGAAGGCCACATGTGACATGTGGTGACATTTTTGCTGAGGTTGATAGAAGAGAAAGGCAATGAGGTGTTGTAAGGGAAAGGGGGTGTTCCAGAGGGAACCGCAAGTGCAAAGGCCCTAAGGTAGGAAGCAGCTCGGTATTTGAGAAGTAGAAACACCTCCGCTGAACTATGCCTAGTGCGATGTCACGACCACAAACACTCTCCACGCACCTTTTACAGCAGAAGGCGAACCGTGCTAGGACAAATTCCAAATGAGGCAGAGGAATTTCCATATCGCTCCTCGCCCTTACGTGTTGCCTTTGCCAGTTTGCTTACCCACCCCCCCATCTCCCTCTAGGGCTCTAATCCTTCCCCTGCCACCTCCCATAAAAGCCCCTAATTAATAAGGGCTTTGGAGGGAGACCATCTTAGGATCCTACGCTGACCTCATCTCTGCCTGTCATTAGCTTTGTGACTACACAAAGTACTTAACTTCCCAGTGTTTCCTTATCGTAAATTGGGAATAGTAATGCCTGCCTCCTGAATTACAGGAGATCGAACATTTTGAAGACATTTAGTAAATGGTGGCATATGATCATTTTCTTTTTATACCCTGAATAATAAATTCAGTTTATTGCAAATTTCAATTCATATACATTCAAGATGTATTCTGTATCTGTCAATCCGTCATTTCTTTCTGACTTCCGTCACTACCCTGGTCAATGCCGGGCCCTCTAGTTGGGCCTCCTGTGCCAGCTGGTAACAGTCTTCCTGTTTCTGCCCTTGCTTCCTTGCAGCTCAGTCTGTACGTGGCAGCTAGGTAGTCTCAAATGTAAGTTGGATTGTGTTGGTTCCCTGCCAAGACCTTGAGCAGTTTCCCATTTCCAGAACCCTCACTGTGGCCCACCTGGCTCCTGCCCTCCCCGCCAGCCCCATCATCTCACTGTTCTCCCCTTGCCCAGGCCACTGCGGTCACACCATCCTGTTGTTCCTAGACAAGCCAAACACTTCCTACCCCGGCGCAGTCTTCTTCTTGGGCAAGAAGTGTTGTGCACACCAGTCAGATCTGAAAGGGATGTTTCTTTATTTCACGAATGTCGGGAGTGGAGGGTGTGGTTGCTGATGTGAGGGCCTCTCCAGTCAGACGTTCCCATCTAACTGAAAAAATAATAATTACAATGTCGATGCTAAAAAAGAAGGTTCTAACAAAATAGAATTTCTGAAGCACCATAAAACAGATGACCAATATTTTTTATTGAGACCAATATTTATGGTCCCCTTTTAAATTTTTATGTGAAGAAGAATATGAGATGTAACTGAAGAAGTGAACTGAAAGTTCTGCTATGCATTGAGAATCTCTGTGTGAGAAGCTGCGTCTAGCTCTGGAGACACCAACAGATAGCACTCCATGGCCTCATGGTACTTCCATGTGACCTGTACCAAAAGAGAGACACTTGAGTGCTGGCTAGCTGGGTGCTCAGTGAGCGAGAGAGCCAGCCAGTGCTCCGGGAGGCAGAGAGACGCCCTCCTGGATGGCTGAGGAGGTCGGGGCAGACTCGGTTCACCAGTGTTGCTCTCCTGGAAGGCAGGCGAGGAGTTGAGGAGTCGGGGGGGAGGTGGAGGCAATTCGAGGCCTCAGCTGAGGACTGAATTGGATAGTAAGATCAGTTGAGCTGAAGTGGAAGGATCATTCGTGGAGCAATAGATTGCGGACTGTGTTGTGCAGGGAATTTCTTAGACCATTGTGACCCATTAGTGGATGGTGAAGTCAATATACAGCATCTTGTCCCCCATGAAATTTTTTAAAAAAATAAAAAAGGAAACATGACAGCGTCTCAGGGAGGGTGAGTGTTGACCCGGGAAACTTTCTGTTGCATGTATGTATGCTGGGTCGCAGTATAAAATGCACTTCTTGTGGTGCATGCTCAAAAAAGTTTAGAAAATAGCAGACTAGAGACAAAGCTTCTTAGAGCTACCTAAATATCTGTGTCTGCCATCAGCCTCCAGCCCAGGGGCCTGTGTGCTGGCATTTCTACCTGTCGAATAAATGCAGGGCCTTGGATTCCAGCCCAAGGAGTTTGGACTTTAACCTGTAGGCAATGGAAGTCTGTTGAAGGTTTGTGGGCAGGAGGGTGATGGGTGTTTTAGGAAATTAATTTAGCAGTTGTACGTAGGGTGGTTTGGGAGTGAAAAGACAGGAGGCAGGGAGTCTAGTTAGGAGACACTGGAGGGGCCTTGGGCTGAGTGATGGGGACCTGTGTAGGACGGTCACAGGGGATGGGAAGGTAAGAGGGCCCAGTAATCGCTATAACAGTGATTTTTTTAATACTCGGAGAGGATTCTTGTTTCCTGTTTCTGGTGTAGCCTCCATTTTAGAATGATGTCATTCATAATATTTTAGCTCATCTAATCGAATCAGCAAACATATGCGGACTGTTTGTGAAGATCTGTCGTGGCTGTTGCATTATCAGTTATCGAGAGGTTTCTGTATGGGGCCCAGATTAGCTCTTGTTAGCAGCAGACTAATGTGAAGAAATGACTCCCATGAATAGGAATCTGTCCGAATGCTGTAAGGCTTTTATTGGGTCACATGGGCACAACACAGTCCACAATCTATTGCTCCACGAATGATCCTTCCACTTCAGCTCAACTGATCTTACTACCCAATTCAGTCCTCAGCTGAGGCCTCGACTTGCCTCCACCTCCCCACCACTGATCAGTTTTGATTCTGTTGAAGCCGGACATATAAGCTCTTTGGAGATTATTGTTTTAGAGAGTAGGGCAACAAAATAGAATCAATGAGCCAGCAGCCTTCTTAGAGCAATGAGAACTGCCTTCTCAGATTAGTTTTGCTCTTTCAGCTCCATTACCCTTTGTGCTTACTTTTGTTTGCTTGTGTATCCTAGGGCGCAGCTCAGCCTGGGAGCAGCACGTCACAGCCACCACGGAATAGAGCTGTTCCTGCGCCGTCGTGCTGGGGCCAGTCCTTCCTGACCAATATCACCTTCTTGAAGGTTCTTCTCTGGTTGGTCCTGCTGGGACTGTTTGTGGAACTGGAATTTGGCCTGGCTTATTTTATCCTGTCCTTGTTCTACTGGATGTATGTTGGGACACGAGGCCCTGAAGAGAAGAAGGAGGGAGAGAAGAGCGCCTACTCTGTGTTCAACCCGGGCTGTGAAGCCATCCAGGGCACCCTGACAGCAGAGCAGTTGGAGCGCGAGCTACACTTAAGACCCCTGGAGGGGAGATAGGACCTAGCTCCACTGTCCTGCAGCTGACCTCAGACACAGTCCTCCGAGATTTGATTTCAGGTGCATAGGATGAAGGACGGCTTATAGGTTAGCTCTGTGACTGCACAGTTCTTCTGCGTTCTTTTCCTGATCTGCTGCTGCAATTTTATCTTTGAACTTCTCTTTGGTTTCGGTGAAATTCTCTAAAAGACACTCACTGTGGATCTGATGCAATTTATATAAATTACATACTCAAGAAAGGAGACCTGTTTGTCTTATTACTCATCTGTTTGAGAGAGATGATTTGGAGCGCTAGAAATGCATTGGGGAGAGTCTCTGTTTCAAACATCCCGCTGTTCGAAGTAATGGTTGGGTACATCAGGGCTGCACAGTAAAAGTAAATGTTCTCTTTAAGTCTTTTAATGTTTATAGCACTTTTTTTCCTGAAAATTTAAAGTCACAAGTTCTGGGGGGGTTTGTTTTGCTTCCTGCTTTAATTCTTGCTTTTTCTGTCACTACTAGTATTAAAAAATAAAATATCTCTAAAACATCTTCTTTTCAGAAACAGGTCCCCACTCATTGCCCTCAGCATCTCCCGCTCTGCTTTTATTCTGCCCCCTGCTCAGTCAAGGAAGATAAGAAGAGACAAAGGCCTAGTGACAGGTGTGGGGAGAGAGCTCACAAACAGTGTCGCAGATTCGATAAGTGGTTATTGATGATGAATTTAACAAGACAGGTTCTTGAGTGTGTACAAAGGGAGGGCTGGAAGTAGAACTCCAGACTTACTGGCTGCTTGGCTTGTTTCTTATTTTCTAAGGGCTTTAGAGTAAGCAGTCCCTTCACCTGTGGGCCTCTGATTACGTCAATCATGATACTTGGGCATGATTTTATAGTGTGTTCCTTCCTCCTCCAGGACAATGTTAGAGTTTGGGTGCATTAAAATCGGGCAAACTCCCACTGGATTGGGGATGTTCTCATTACTTCCATTCTGTGGCTGAGTTTTGGCCCTTGCTTGGAATTCTTCTGATACGAATTGCTCTTTCCAGCGCTTTGCTCATTACGAACTTGGCCTCGCTTCTGGCTCACAGAGTCTTCTGTGACTTCTGTCTGAATCGCACATGTAGAAAGTAGGGGAAACATCACTCCGTGGAAATTACAGGTTCCAGAAAAAAAAAAGTGGGGGAAACAGACGAATCCCTATCAAACATGAATTGTATTTAAGATACGATTTTGTTTTTTGATTTATTTTCTCAAGGATTTCTTAATTTCCCCAGTATTTTCCATGGGCTGCTCCATTTCAGAAAAGCCCAAATACAAGGGAGTAATCTCCCTAATAAAAGTTTCACTGCAGTGCCCAGGCCAATAAGCATTGTTGTAGGAAAGAATTAATTTGTATTTTTAAAATGTATAATCCCCTGAAACAAAAGGCCTGTAACTCCAAATTGGGGAGGTTTGATCTAATTAGTAATCCTAGCAAGACTGACACTTCTTCAGGCATACAAGAGACTCAATTTTTGAGTGGTTCTCAGTGGTGATCTTTGAAAATGCAGCTGCCTATGAGACGGAGCCCAGATTGCCTGAAGCACGTACTTCACGGGATTCTCCATGAATGGTTTGTCACCTGTCCTTACCTCTCCCAAAGGTTGCATGTAGTGATGGCATTACCTTCTAGGAAAAGTGGGGTGCGAATCAGTCAGATGCCTGACAGGGAGGAGAAGAAAGGACGATATATGTATTTGCTGCACTCGTCGGACTGTTAAGCGTTAGGCGCAGTCTTGATTTCCTCAATTTAAGCCTATTGATCTCAGAATTTCCACTCGGGGCCTGACCATTAAACCCAGCTTGCAGCTTCCATTGAAAGCTTGTCTGTCATCAGGGAACTTGAAATCCCAAAGGTGGCGGGAGTCCCTGTGAGAGCGTGTGTAGCAACGAGGTCATTTCAGTCCAAGTCTTACAAGTAAATTGGTTTTTGCTTTTATTCACATTATCCCATCTTGCCTATTCATAGGAACTGTTAAATGGCCTTCCAGAGCTGCAAGGGACCCCAAAATGCCATTGCGTGCCCCACCCCCACCTTGCGCAGGGCCACATTTATTCCTGACTAAAGATGATTTGTTTCTAGTGCCCTCCTGAAGAAGATGATTCCAGGCACTTCTTAGCGAGTTCTTTATGTTTTTTTGTTTGTTTGTTTGTTTGTTTGTTTGTTTTTTTGTGAGACAGAGTCTCACTCTCTTGCCTGGGGCGAGTGCCGTGGCATCAGCCTAGCTCACATCAACCTCAAACTCCTGGGCTCAAGCAATCCTACTGTCTCAGCCTCCCGAGAGTTCTTTATGTTTACAGGACAAACTTCTGTCAGCCCCCACCATCCCCTCTGGTGTTCTTCTTCTTGTGATCTCAGTGGGTGTGGAGCACCTGGGCCCGGTGTTAGCTGGCGAACCCTCACTCGGTTCTTTTCTGTCCCTCTCTGCTCTTAAGGCTCAGTCACCCGACTCGTACCTTGGGACACAATCACTTTCGAGCCGGCCCTGCCCTGTTCTGAGTTTTCTAGCTCTGGGTCGGGGGTGAGTGTCTCTGTTGATAGGTGCGATGACCTTTTTCCAGAGCTTTGGAGTTTGCCCAGTGGCGATTCGGGCAGGTATGCTTTATGTGGCTGGGATTGTGCTTGGAGTTGAGGGGTCTTCCACATTTGCACTTCGACTGAGCTTTGCGTGAGTCGGAAGCTCTGTGCCACAAAAAGAAGTTACACAATTGGAGGAAACTGTGATCCTCCATTGGGAAAAAGAAGGTAAAATTCTAACTACATGTTTTTAGTTCCTGCCACTTACACCAGCAAATATTTATAGGTACGTTGGGCTTGGCGCTGCTGGGGACACACAAATGAGCTCCTGGGTAGCCTGAGTGCCCTAAGAGCCGTCTGGATGCAGGGGTGGGGTTGGGATGCCGAGGAACATCTTGCCACCAGGGGGTGGGTGGAGCTGCCACTGTGCCTCCTGGGTCCCTTCGTATCACCCTGGTAGTTTATGTGGTGTGGGAAGCCCCCTGCGATGCTGGTCTGCACCACTCATGCCACTTTGCCAGGCATTCTCTTCGCTAAATTCACAGAGGGAAGGGCTCAGCAGAGGTCTTGGGAAAGGCACAGAAAGCCACCCGAAGTGATTTGCTTTATTTTTAAATTTTTTTTTTGTTCTGACAACCCCAAATAAGTGACTGAGATCAGAAGTAATTTATATATATATATATTTTAAAATAAAGCAACAGCCCCTGCCTGGACTTAGCAAGCCCGATCGCAGTTGCTTGTGCACATCCGGGCTCTGGGGGAGGGGGAGGAGGAATGACTAGGAACTTGCATAGCTGGCAGAGAAAAATTGATCCCCAAGCCAAAGAAAGGACAATCTGAACCACATGCTTTGGTTTCTATCACACATACTTTTATCTCGCGGCTTTGGAATACGGGGCTAAAGGCTTGGACCTCATTCTCAAAAGGCCGAGGGAGCAGATGAGGTGAGTGCACAAAGAACCACATTATAAAGTCTATGACATAATGTGGATGTTTGTAAAGGTGTAAGTCGTGTATGTGCGTGTCAGGGAGGAGTCATCCGAGGGAGACATCACTTTCAATCCTAAATTATATTCTACATAGGATTTCCACGTGTATTAATACTGTGTGAAAAATACTGTTTCCTTAATAAGTCATGGATGAATGTTTTGAAAAGTGTGGTCTACAGACCTCCTACCTGCCAAAGAATCTCCTGTAGAAATGTTAAGATGCATGTTCCAGGGCCCCAGCAACCCAGAATGCCTGAGGGTGGAATCCTGAGAATCTGTATTTTAACAACCTCCCTGATATGATCTCTAGCACACGAAAGATTAAGAGCCCCTGACATAAATCATAAATGTTAAAATAGGAAGAAAACTGAGCAATTATTAGGTCCAAGCAAAGAAAATAGGTGTGTATTTTAAAAGGGGCAACAAGGTTTACCATTTTTCAAAACGATCGTTTGTAATACCAAAGCGAGGGAAAAAGAAACAGCTTTGAAATGACGAGGAACTAACTCCAATGACTGTATGGTAATTAACGGTCATTTATTTTTGAAGTTTTCTTTTAATTAAAAGCAATTATAAGAAGCACATGCTCATTTTAAAACATTTTTAGAAATATAGAAAAGAATAAAGTGTTCACATGCACATATTTCAGAAATCAAGAGGTACATAGGGTGTATGTACAAACACAACTAATCTTGTCATGTTCTTTCTCTCTCAAGGCTGCAAATAACACCATCCTAAACACACTATTCTGCCCCTTTCTTTTTTCTATTTTTTGGAGTTTTGAGTTTTATTTATGTACATCTGAAGTTTTTATGTAAGGGAATGACATGACCCAGTTTTCATTTTTGAAAGATCACCCATGCTATTGTGGGGAGTGGATTCCCTGTGTCGTTCATTCATCCATCCATCTATCCCTTTACGGAGCACCTCATCTCTGCCACACCTGCTGCTGGGCTTGGCGCATACACAGAGAGCACAGACGAAGTTCCTTTTCTCACAGAGCTCACGGTTGAATGGGGCAGACAGCCAGTAATCAGACAGTTGCAGTACAGTGTGGCAAGCGTGGCGAGAGTGTGACCATAGCACGCAAAGGACCAGAGCATTAAAAAGCAATAGCAAACCACTTAACGCATTCCTGGAGGCAATGACATTGTGCTGAGTTTGAAGGAGGACCACGTACTCCCCAGAAAAGAAGGTGGGGGCAAAGAAGTAGTGTTTTGGTCAGAGGAAAGCCCCTGGAAGAAAGATGATTATCACGAAGGAGAATAACATGCTTGGATAAAAGGGATGCATTCTGATGACTTGGATGTTAAGGAAAAAATAAAAGGCATTGGTGAGAGGCAATTCCAGAAAGGAATATTAGGTGCCCCTGGCTTTGTTATCTAATAATATTTCTTAATAATTATTTCATATCAGCACAAACAGAGCTGCTTCCTTCTTAGTCACAGCTACAGAGTGTACTGTTGTATGGCTGGACGATAACTCAACCAGTCCCCATTAATGGACATCTAGGTTGTTTCTGATCTTTTGCTGTCACGAGCAATGCACAAGGGATATCCGTGCACATCCGTCCTTTGCACACGTGTGAACACGTCTGTGGGATAATGTCTCAGAATAAGATTTGCTGATTAAAGGATATGTGACCGGAAATTCTCGTAGCTCTTGGCCTGCATGGAAGTGATTCACATTTACATTCCTTCCAGCAGTGTACGAAAACGCCAGTTTCCTCACGCCCTCACTAACGCAGGCTGTTACCCAACTTTCTGTTCTTTGCCTGTCCGACAGGTGAGAAATGACACCTCATAGTTTTAATTTAAATTTCTGTTATTATGGGCATACATCTTTCTATAAATTTAAGAGCCATTTTATTTATCTGTGAACTATTTTAGCCTTTGCCCAATTCCTATTGAGTTGTTGGGAGTTTTTGAATTTCTATTAGGAACTCTTTATACATGAATGAAATTGGCCCTTCGAGTTATGAGTTTCAAGTACTTTTGCTCAATTTGTTCAAATTTATGTTTTTGTTTCTTTTTTTTTTTTGTTTTTGAGACAGAGTCTCACTCTCTTGCCTGGGGCGAGTGCCATGGCGTCAGCCTAGCTCACAGCAACCTCAAACTCCTGGGCTCGAGCAATCCTACTGTCTCAGCCTCCCGAGGATCTGGGACTACAGGCACGCGCCACCATGCCCGGCTAATTTTTTCTATATATATTTTTAGCTGTCCAATTAA